>MU703624.1:0-43973 GCA_026770625.1 Nicotiana glauca
GAGATGAAAGATCATGGAAAGACAAAACTTTGTCTTGGTCTGCAAATTGAACATTTAGCAAACGAGATCTTTATCCATCAATCTGCCTGTACAGAAAGAGTCTTAAAACGTTTTTACATGGACAAAGCGCACCCATTGAGTACACCAATGGTTGTTCGATCACTTGAAGTGAATAAGAATTTGTTCCGACCTCCAGAAGAGGACGAGGAACTCCTTGGTCCCGAAGTACCCTATCTCAGTGCAATTGGTGCACTAATGTATCTTGCTAATGCTACAAGGCCTGACATAGCATTTTCGGTTAATTTACTAGCAAGATATAGTTCTTCTCCTACTCTGAGACATTGGAACGGGATTAAGCATATATTGCGCTATTTAAAGGGAACTCTTGATATGGGTTTGTTTTATGCTAACAAAGATAGTGTATATCTTGTTGGTTATGCAGATGCAGGTTATTTATCTTATCCCCATAGAGCTCGATCTCAAACAGGGTACGTATTTACATATGGAGGTACTGTCATATCATGGTGCTCCACAAAGCAATCTATTGTTGCTACTTCTTCAAATCACGCTGAAATAATAGCTATTCATGAAGCAAGTAGGGAATGCGTATGGTTGAGATCAATAATTTATTTTATTCGGGAAAAATGTGATTTGGAATGTGAGAAAAGACCCACAATTTTATACGAAGACAATGATGCACGCATAGCCCAATTGAAGGGAGGATTTATAAAAGGAGATAGAACGAAGCACATTTCACCAAAACTATTCTACACACACGACCTTCAGAAAAATGGTGACATTGATGTGCAACAAATCCGTTCAAGTGATAATCCAGCAGATGTATTCACTAAATCTTTGCCAACTTCAACTTTTGAGAAGATGGTATACAAGATTGGAATGCGGAGACTCAAATATTTGAAACAAGGTTTTCATCAGGGGGAGTAAAATATGTGATGCACTCTTTTTCCCTTACTAAGATTTTTTCTCATGGGGTTTTCTTAAGGTTTTTAATGAGGCGCCTAGCAATGTGTATTACTAAATATGTGTACTCTTTTTCCTTCACTAGGACTTTTTTTTCCCACGTGATTTTTCCTAGTAAGGTTTTAATGAGACACATTATCTTTTAATGAACATCCAATGGGGAGTGTTATAAATATATTATATTATGGATGTTCATTTAGTACTCCGTTGTAAATAAGCTTCTTGAAGAAGCTTATACATATGGGACTCCGCCGTAAATATGTTTATCTATTTAGTACTCTATTGGAAATAAGCCTCCTGAAGAAGCTTATCACTTCGGTCCCCAGTTATGGATAAACATTACCCCCGGTAGAAGATTATCCATAGCGGGTATAATGAGCTTATCCTTTCAGTACTCCGTTATGGATAAATATTACTCTGAGTATAAGATTATCCATATCGGGTATAATAAGTTTATCCTTTCAGTATCCGGCTATGGATAAACATTACCCCCGGTAGAAGATTATCCATAGCGGGTATAATGAGCTTATCCTTTCAGTACTCCGTTATGGATAAATATTACTCTGAGTATAAGATTATCCATATCGGGTATAATAAGTTTATCCTTTCAGTATCCGGCTATGGATAAACATTACCCCCGGTAGAAGATTATCCATAGCGGGTATAATGAGCTTATCCTTTCAGTACTCCGTTATGGATAAATATTACTCTGAGTATAAGATTATCCATATCGGGTATAATAAGTTTATCCTTTCAGTATCCGGCTATGGATAAACATTACCCCCGGTAGAAGATTATCCATAGCGGGTATAATGAGCTTATCCTTTCAGTACTCCGTTATGGATAAATATTACTCTGAGTATAAGATTATCCATATCGGGTATAATAAGTTTATCCTTTCAGTATCCGGCTATGGATAAACATTACCCCCGGTAGAAGATTATCCATAGCGGGTATAATGAGCTTATCCTTTCAGTACTCCGTTATGGATAAATATTACTCTGAGTATAAGATTATCCATATCGGGTATAATAAGTTTATCCTTTCAGTATCCGGCTATGGATAAACATTACCCCCGGTAGAAGATTATCCATAGCGGGTATAATGAGCTTATCCTTTCAGTACTCCGTTATGGATAAATATTACTCTGAGTATAAGATTATCCATATCGGGTATAATAAGTTTATCCTTTCAGTATCCGGCTATGGATAAACATTACCCCCGGTAGAAGATTATCCATAGCGGGTATAATGAGCTTATCCTTTCAGTACTCCGTTATGGATAAATATTACTCTGAGTATAAGATTATCCATATCGGGTATAATAAGTTTATCCTTTCAGTATCCGGCTATGGATAAACATTACCCCCGGTAGAAGATTATCCATAGCGGGTATAATGAGCTTATCCTTTCAGTACTCCGTTATGGATAAATATTACTCTGAGTATAAGATTATCCATATCGGGTATAATAAGTTTATCCTTTCAGTATCCGGCTATGGATAAACATTACCCCCGGTAGAAGATTATCCATAGCGGGTATAATGAGCTTATCCTTTCAGTACTCCGTTATGGATAAATATTACTCTGAGTATAAGATTATCCATATCGGGTATAATAAGTTTATCCTTTCAGTATCCGGCTATGGATAAACATTACCCCCGGTAGAAGATTATCCATAGCGGGTATAATGAGCTTATCCTTTCAGTACTCCGTTATGGATAAATATTACTCTGAGTATAAGATTATCCATATCGGGTATAATAAGTTTATCCTTTCAGTATCCGGCTATGGATAAACATTACCCCCGGTAGAAGATTATCCATAGCGGGTATAATGAGCTTATCCTTTCAGTACTCCGTTATGGATAAATATTACTCTGAGTATAAGATTATCCATATCGGGTATAATAAGTTTATCCTTTCAGTATCCGGCTATGGATAAACATTACCCCCGGTAGAAGATTATCCATAGCGGGTATAATGAGCTTATCCTTTCAGTACTCCGTTATGGATAAATATTACTCTGAGTATAAGATTATCCATATCGGGTATAATAAGTTTATCCTTTCAGTATCCGGCTATGGATAAACATTACCCCCGGTAGAAGATTATCCATAGCGGGTATAATGAGCTTATCCTTTCAGTACTCCGTTATGGATAAATATTACTCTGAGTATAAGATTATCCATATCGGGTATAATAAGTTTATCCTTTCAGTATCCGGCTATGGATAAACATTACCCCCGGTAGAAGATTATCCATAGCGGGTATAATGAGCTTATCCTTTCAGTACTCCGTTATGGATAAATATTACTCTGAGTATAAGATTATCCATATCGGGTATAATAAGTTTATCCTTTCAGTATCCGGCTATGGATAAACATTACCCCCGGTAGAAGATTATCCATAGCGGGTATAATGAGCTTATCCTTTCAGTACTCCGTTATGGATAAATATTACTCTGAGTATAAGATTATCCATATCGGGTATAATAAGTTTATCCTTTCAGTATCCGGCTATGGATAAACATTACCCCCGGTAGAAGATTATCCATAGCGGGTATAATGAGCTTATCCTTTCAGTACTCCGTTATGGATAAATATTACTCTGAGTATAAGATTATCCATATCGGGTATAATAAGTTTATCCTTTCAGTATCCGGCTATGGATAAACATTACCCCCGGTAGAAGATTATCCATAGCGGGTATAATGAGCTTATCCTTTCAGTACTCCGTTATGGATAAATATTACTCTGAGTATAAGATTATCCATATCGGGTATAATAAGTTTATCCTTTCAGTATCCGGCTATGGATAAACATTACCCCCGGTAGAAGATTATCCATAGCGGGTATAATGAGCTTATCCTTTCAGTACTCCGTTATGGATAAATATTACTCTGAGTATAAGATTATCCATATCGGGTATAATAAGTTTATCCTTTCAGTATCCGGCTATGGATAAACATTACCCCCGGTAGAAGATTATCCATAGCGGGTATAATGAGCTTATCCTTTCAGTACTCCGTTATGGATAAATATTACTCTGAGTATAAGATTATCCATATCGGGTATAATAAGTTTATCCTTTCAGTATCCGGCTATGGATAAACATTACCCCCGGTAGAAGATTATCCATAGCGGGTATAATGAGCTTATCCTTTCAGTACTCCGTTATGGATAAATATTACTCTGAGTATAAGATTATCCATATCGGGTATAATAAGTTTATCCTTTCAGTATCCGGCTATGGATAAACATTACCCCCGGTAGAAGATTATCCATAGCGGGTATAATGAGCTTATCCTTTCAGTACTCCGTTATGGATAAATATTACTCTGAGTATAAGATTATCCATATCGGGTATAATAAGTTTATCCTTTCAGTATCCGGCTATGGATAAACATTACCCCCGGTAGAAGATTATCCATAGCGGGTATAATGAGCTTATCCTTTCAGTACTCCGTTATGGATAAATATTACTCTGAGTATAAGATTATCCATATCGGGTATAATAAGTTTATCCTTTCAGTATCCGGCTATGGATAAACATTACCCCCGGTAGAAGATTATCCATAGCGGGTATAATGAGCTTATCCTTTCAGTACTCCGTTATGGATAAATATTACTCTGAGTATAAGATTATCCATATCGGGTATAATAAGTTTATCCTTTCAGTATCCGGCTATGGATAAACATTACCCCCGGTAGAAGATTATCCATAGCGGGTATAATGAGCTTATCCTTTCAGTACTCCGTTATGGATAAATATTACTCTGAGTATAAGATTATCCATATCGGGTATAATAAGTTTATCCTTTCAGTATCCGGCTATGGATAAACATTACCCCCGGTAAAAGATTATCCATATCGGATATAGTAGCAGCTTACACACCAGCTTGTAGTAGCTTACACAGCAGCTTATAGTAGCTTACACAACAGGTTGTAATAGCAGCTTACACAACAGCTTGCAGTAGCAGCTACATTTCTTCTATAAATAGAAGAGTTTTCAGTTCATTATGTACATTAGTTTGAATTCGAATAATATACCAGTCTCTCTCTATACTTGTCTTTACTTTACAATCTTTATTTTATAACAAATGTATCATGAATTTCAGATTTTCAGTTCAATTTTTTGGGAAACAAATGTCCTGAAATTATGATTTTTTAGTTGAAATTTATAAAATAAAATAAATACTGGTTAATCACTAAAGATTCCTTATTATTTTGGATTCAGTAATTCACTCTCCGATTTTGTAAAAATGTGATCCAATTTGAAGTAAAATAAACCGATCCGGTATAAAATGGATTGTCGCTCTTTAACCCTGTCATACTTGGAACAACTGAAATGCAGTCACTACTGACATGAGATCAAGAACAAATATCATCCAATATCCATGAAGAACAAGCAGGGTATATCTTTTTCAAGCAGTTAAATCCCAAAAGTTCAAACATTAAAACTATAAGTAATTCAGGTATATGTGGAGACTAAATCGACGAAGTTTCTACATCCATTTATGAAGGTTCAATCATGAGCACAAGAGTTGGTAGAAATTGAACAAGCCTGATATTAACATCACCAAAGCATTCCAGTATTAAGTCAAATGCACGGGAAGGAATTCAAAATGAGATGAGATCATCTTTTGGTGACTGCTGCTTCTTTGTGTCATGTCCTGCTTCAGATGTGCCGCCTGCTTTTTTACCAAAAATCATCTCATCAAGATCATCCATCATGTCATCATTCCCTCCGTGGACTGCAGACCGGGAGCCAGCTGGTTTTCTGATCAAAGCATCTTCTTTTCCAGCACGGGGGGACTCATCGGGCTCCAC
The DNA here is from genome assembly GCA_026770625.1 of Nicotiana glauca. Classification (NCBI taxonomy): domain Eukaryota; kingdom Viridiplantae; phylum Streptophyta; class Magnoliopsida; order Solanales; family Solanaceae; genus Nicotiana; species Nicotiana glauca. The sequence continues at coordinate 5,811 of MU703624.1, forward strand.
AGCAACTGGAATCATCGCAGGTTCTGGCTCTGATGAAACAACCAAAGGTTTCTTCAATTCGTCATACTTCGAGAGGGCCTTTTGGACTTCATCATTTATATTCAGGGCTTCAAAAAGGAGGGCCTCATTATCTCCAGCAGTCTCGATGATTCTCTGAACAGTATTGAGGGACTGGCGACACTGTTGTACTAGCGTAGTTGTCAAGTCATCCTGCAAAAAACAATTTGGGAGATAGGCATGAAATTAGAGGAATATGACCCCGGTATTCAAGGAGCTAAATCCACAATCGTGAATTTCTGTAAGGAGATTGCTATCATTCAGCAACAGCATGACAAAGGGTGGACAAAAGTAGTTTCCATCTAATAGTTGGGAGCAAAAATAGTGGCCTTTTCTGAGAAGCCCCTTCAAGGAAGCATATACCACAATATATTTCGAAATCTGGCCAATTAGTTATCCAAAATAATCTCCCATAAAAACTTTGACAAACTCTGGTTCAACTAATAAAAAAACAGTGAAGTACACCAATTCCTAAAGCAAGGGTGAGAAACGTGAAAACAGAATTGGATGCTGAAAAGATATACATGCTGACACTGACCAAACGGAATAATAGAAGGGGTTTAGAAAAGGAACTTCCATTAATGATTTACTTGACAAAGATCTAGCCTACTACATCTTCACGATCACAACGCAGCTCAAGTTGATGGCCACTACTTATAGAATAGAGACATGACTAATGTCTTTGCTGGTTTGCAGGATAGCTCCTATGATTAATCTATAAATCTTAAATATTTATTCAATATAATCATATCACTAATTTAAGATTCAGCTGTTCAAAATGTCCACACAGGTCTATAGCACTTTAAGAAACTCTTTTTAAATGAAAGAAAAGGTATATAGCACATTAAGAAATGCTCATCAATGACAGTCCACTCTAACATAAACTTTGGCACAAAGAGATGGAAGGCTAGCTATGAACTTCAGACTGTCAAACAACACTGGAATTCCAATTCATACAATTGATAAACATCTATATTGGGAAAGAGACCTTGGCCTCACTAATTGTTTTGCACCAAAAGTTACGCGTGGCCTATTTTACTCTTCTCAATAACGTTCTTTATCTTATTCTGATCCTTAAGCACCAAAATAACGTATGAGCCCCATGTAATCGCATAACAAATAAACTGATAAACAATAACATTGGCAGCTTTTCCCCTCGTAAGAGTGTAAAATAAACCAGATAATCAACTTAGGGTGGAGGGAATAAGAAAGGAACACAATGCCTCAATGATAAAAGAAACATATACTTGTGGTGGGAGGTACCATGTACCCCATGGAATTAGTCGAGGTGCGCGCAAGCTGGCCCGGACACCAGAGTTATGAAAACAAAAAAACATATATGAATTACTAACTAGTTGCTATATCTTGCCATATTTCAATTGCAAACCAGTGAGATTATAATCTCTACCACCTAAAAATGTGCAGCCACTTGCCACCAAAGTACAATAATGCACCTAGAGCCGTGTCCTTTGCAGAAGAAAATAAGAAACCAACGAAGCCAAATGATAACCACACTTGACCAAACAATCTTATAACATGCACAGTGGGCGACAAACAATGCAGTAATGCACCACAATACTGAAGTTTTCCTTTATCTAGGAATTGCACTGCCTTTTTCAGCCACTACCTTTACAGTAATAGGCAGTGGAATACTAATGAAGGTTTAGTGTATCATTGTAAAACAACTTATAAGCATTATATAAGGTCACAGAAAAACAGTAAAAATACTAGATGATTCTTTTCCTTGTTTCAGGATAAATCAGAAGTATATAATGCTATGCCATGTAGATGTCATCTTATACATTTTGCAAGTACACACTAAGCCTCCCAAAATCTACCAAACCATTATACAGGTTAAAATTTCTTGCTTGCAGGAGTACTTAATTAATCTTTCTATCTATGCATTAGTCTGATGGGTTCTGAACTTCTGATATTCAGTTATTTTAATCCAGAAGATTACTATTAACCAGGAAACTGCGGACATATATTCCAATCCCCAATTGAATCTCCACCCTGACATGTAGGTGCAGCTGCACCTTATGTGAAGTGGTTCATCCGAAAATTTTAATAAATAATATGAAAACACTAAACATTGATAAAATGAATATGAATGACACCGGTTGAGAGTAACAGCTTTCAGTTCCGCTGTGAAGCACCATATTTCTTTAGGAGAGGTAGAGGGTTCGAACATCTGTTTTTTAAATAATTTCCGCTTTTAAACTGCTAAGAAATAAGGTATCAACGAGGTTTGAACCCACGATCCCTTACCCATTAAGAACAAAATCAACCAGTGGGCCTACAATCTGGTTTTTTAAATGAATAGACAGATAAATTCAACTCTATAATGGCATATTTAAGCAAAGTGTAGCCTAATTTCGATAGCGCTTAAGGAAATTCCAGTGTACGCCCCTGCTGACATGAAAGCTTGAAACTTTTTAAATTGATCTCCTCTACTACCTGTATATCACTCGCTAACAAGAAGTGGTCCACATCAAAAAGCACAAGCAACAATAATTCCATCACAGTATTCCAACACTAAATGCACCAAATATAACAAGAGAAAGCTTTAGAGCCCGTTTGGCTTAGCTGATTTAGAGTAGTTGATAAGCATTAGGTGCTTAAAGCACTTTTAAGTGCTGAAACTAATTTAAAAAATAAGCAGTTACGTGTTTGGATAAAAGTGCTGAAATTAATAATAAGCAGTAGAACTGGGTATACGAAGAGTTTTATTTTAAAAAGAAGTATTTTAGGGATAGAATAGTAAATTTTTTGGTCAAACCTAAAGTGCTTATAAACTGAAATTTGATAAGTTGGGGGAGACCAACTTATGGCTTTTGGCTTATTTTTGGCTTATAAGCACTTAACTTATAAGCACTTTTAATTTTACCAAACGCGTAGATAAGCCAAAAAGTGCTTATAAGCCAGTTTGACCGGCTTATAATCTTAGCCAAACACCCTCTTAAATGAAAAGAACAAAACTCAGTCTTGGGGTGGAGGGCACAATGTGTTCAACTGCATTATAAAAACCAACTACAAAAAAAGGCGCGAGAAACCTAAATAATTATTTAACTCTGCTAGTCGTGACCACCAAAATCTAAAACTTGTTGGTAAAAACAGAAACTACTGCATTGAAAAACTAATATTAAATCTTCAACTGCAATGTCAGGAAACAAGCTAACATGTCTGCAATGAGTTGAAAATTTTAACATACTGTAAATCCTTTCCCATTTATTAAATGGATGACACTTCTTTAAGGTTTTTTTTTATAAGTTACTCTTTGTAAGTTTTTGGAACAAAAAGACGAGAGGAAGAAAATTTGATGTCTTGTTCTTCATTGTTGTCCAGAAGTTCAACTTTTCCTTCAAAACATACTATACATCGCCATCATCCATTCATATCCATCTTTGCTTTCTCTGCTGTATTAATTCATGTGGATCTCAAAGAATTATTGTACGTCAATCACAGATGAGTTGGGATCTGATATGTATCCATTTTTTTGGTCAAACTGAGAAAATTTTATTTAACCAAGTAAACAAGATACACAACTACCTCATTTGACTCTAGAGATAGATCATACAAATATAACCAAGTCAAAAACAAACTTTGGATAAAGACTGCATAAGCTATCAGTAGCTAAGGAGCTTAGCACCTTCTATGTATCCATTATAAAGACTAATTCAATACTAGCATCCAATAATATATTGTTGATCAGACAATTGGTTAAGAAATGAATTCTTTGCATAAAACTACATCACCATGTAATACTTATACTAGGCAACAATTTGACCACTAGTTTTCCAAATCCAGCCAACTCATTTGGACTTGAATACAACTAGACTTGATATTTCATACTTCCTCTGTTCCAATTTAGATGACAAGCTTTCCTTATTAGTCCGTTCCAAAAAGAATGACATATTTCTACAATTGGAAATAATTCAACTTTAAACTCTTCATTTTACTCATTTTTCTCTTAATGAGATTTTTTTATAAGCACACAAATGTCATGGCTCCACAAAGCTTTTATCCCTTAAGCTTTTAAGACCACAAGTTTCAAAAGTCTTCTTTTTTTCTTAAACTCCGTGCCGAGTCAAACTACCTCATCTAAATTGAAACGGAGGGAGTAATAGAAAGCAGGCTTCACAGACTTAGAGGGCATAATTTAAAAATGCATAAATCACAAAGCTAGAAAGATATTTACATGTAACAAAAAGATGAAATAATAAACCCCCAGTTTTAGATGTTCAAGCTGGGCTTGAGTAACACATGAAGTAAGCACATTTATATGAATTTTAAGTTGAAAATTGAGCTTGAATTATATAAATTTTGCAATATTTGAGCTCAAGCTTGGCTAGAAAAAGCAGAAGCCCCCAAGATGAACGAGTTTGAGCTTCAAACTATATGTTTATACTAACTATTTTAGGATCACATTTCAGAATATTTAAAACTTTGGCACTATTAACACCAAAAAAATATTTGATGTTGTGGAAGAACATGAGCATCCAAAGTCTTGCTCTAGTGTAAGAGCACAGTCGCGTGATGTATGGGTTAGGGACACATTACGGTTCGAATCCTACTGCAGATTGGAAAACCCTTTAGACAATTCATGTGGGACAATCTGATTTTGGGTTCCCACGTGAACTTTAATATGGAGCTACCAGTGTGAGAATGACTTCCTTATTTTTTAATCTGTTAACCAGTGTGAGAATGACTTACAGAAGGTTTGGCTCTGATATGATGTGGAAGATAAAACTGAGCATCCACACATTAAAGTAATGGGTGGAGTAGCACAAAACCTTTATAAACCTCTTTAAAAAATCTCACATAACTCATGTGAGCCAATTATATAACTAGACTGATTTAATCATTAGGATGATTCTCCATCTGTCTCAAAAAGCAGACCTACTTTTCTTTGTGGTCAGCTCAGCCTTAAATGGTGTCTACTTCCTAATATGACATAAAAGTTCTATGAGGCCTGCATATTATCTCTCGACACAAATTTTTCCTCTATTTTACTTCACGAAACCACAAAGTAAACGATAGACCCCGAATGTTCCACCAACATAATAGGTCCACACTGATATTCTGAGGATGTATTAAGACAATATCTTCAGATCCTGAGATTGACATGTTTTGATAGGAATAAAACAGAAGTACCTGCAGAGCATCCTGCTGAGGTGAAGAGGACAAAACTGTTGTCAGAAGCTCTACACTGTTTCTAGCCACATCAAATGCCTCCTTCGTCTGTTCAGCTGAAAAGTTCTCCCGTGGAATCTCATGTTGGATTCGCTGTGCCAGAGTAACATCTGGTTCTGAAGCTGACACTGTTCTTGGAGGAGTGAAGATCGGAGCTAGGCTTTCATGGTCACGACCAGGAAAACGTACCCCTCTAGATCTCAAACTCTAAAACGATAACAAAAAGACAGGTATCACACAGGAATGTGAAGAAATGAATATCAGAAAGTATGTATCTACTCTTCCATTGCTGAAAGAATCATTCATGTATTTGCTACAATGTCCTTGTCTAAATTGTAGTAGTTTGACAGTTGGAGGATGTATATTAGAGAAAAGTCCAGGCTAGTAATCTATTTGCCAAGTCAAGAAAAACAAAGAGACAACGGAACATTTGACTTCTTAAATTTTTTATGAAATGAAGGTGAGACTGAACATCTGTAATGATACCTTGTAAGTCTCTTCATACACAGGTAAATAGCGAAGCTCGCTAGATGATTCTCCCCAAGCTTCAATTAACACCAGGGCCTTGCTCCGATTGTTAACAACAGTTTGAGGGTCATCAATCAACTTCACCATCTCATCCAGAAGCCTCTCAGCTGCAATCTCTGAGAACGCCTTCTCGCAATTCTTTGCAATAGTTTCAAGTAACACCAACCCTAAGTACTGAATCCTGGGGCTCTTCAGCATTATCCTTTTCTTCACGCCCCTTATCAGTTCAACGCTATTGATTCTATCATGATTAATCATGTCACAAAGCTCAAGATTCATAGCCCAATCAGGTTCATCCAGAGTTTCAGCTGTGGCTTCCTCGACAAGCTTATCAGCCTGATTTGGGCCTTGGAAAAGCTCCTTCATCTTGAAACTCATCGAGCTCATTCCAGCAGTGATCTTTTGCCCAACCTCCGTTCCCCCAATCTTCAAGCGCTCCCCAAAGGCGCTGACTTTATCCAACAAATTGTTGTCACTCATTTTCGATTAAATCTTCCGCAACTCACTCCTTCGACACTTCCAAGATTAAATTCTTCAAATCCTTGCCTCTACACTGTCTCCAGATCGATTGACCTTGCAGGAACCATGAAATTATATTCAAACCCATAGATTACTGGATATCATAAATACCTAATATGGTCTATTGCTAGGGTTTACTAATGAAAAAAAATGGAGAAATCAAAAAGCATCCACGAGACTCGAACAAACATAATAGACACCCGGCAAAGGACTATAGTTATTAAAAGGTTTTGATCGTGGGAGAAAACTATATGAAAAATATCCCATAAATTAATAGGAAAAAAAATAAGCAATTCAAAGTGCAGCAGAGTTGCAAAAGAAATAATTAAATTTGTACAAGTTTCCGACTTGAATTAAGAGTCCAGGTAAGCAGATCAACTTTTTCGATATGTAACTCTGAAATTGAAGTATATTAGGAACAAAATTCAGCAACAAGATCGCATAAAATTCTACCTTTTAAAAAATACAAGAAAAGAAAAATAGAATACGGCGATCACGAAAGAGAGTGCAACGACTGAGTGACTTACCTTGAAACTGAAAAGCTTAGGATCGACGACTGTTCGATTGCGTGTTTATGAGAAGATGACGCGTGATGAAGGAATCTTCCGATGTTCCTCCAGAATGGAGACCAAAGTCTTCTACTTTACCTTTTATACCTACTCCTTTGCTAACTGTATTTCCGTATTCTATTTCGTATGTATACCAACTACGCTTTAAATGCGATTTCTTCGGTTTCTTCTCTCCCTTTTGTGAATTTTATTCATTTATTTATTTTTTCTTTTTACTACTCATTTCATCTTCTTCTTTTTTTCCTTTTCCACCAAATCATTTACTCCCATATATAGGTTTTTTTGGGCAAAATAGCATAAATCACTCATAAACTTGGCTCAGATTATAAATATCCTCCCCGAACTATGCTCGGTCTTAATTACCCCCCTCAACTTGGCCTTTTGAGAGTCATTATCCCCTCTGACGCTGATGTGGCAAAAAGTATGGGTACATTCACCTTTCACGTGGATTTTTCTGTCTATGTGGCATTTTTTTTTTGAAAAATACTTTTTTGACCTTTTTAAGAATATTACTTTTTAGATAATTTTTTTTCGAATACAATTTATAATAAAACTTGAATAGAACTGCATTATTTAGGCTAAATATTTTTAATTGGTCAAAAATAATAAAGTTTTAGTTAATATTTTTTTGAATTTGACCTGAACATAAAGATTTATACAATTGAAATAAATAGTCAAGACATCTAAAAAGTTATAAAAAATACATAGTTTGAAATTAACTATTTGGCTATAATTTTTTATATAGCTATAAATTACAGTGCTATAATTTTATTTTTTTTACAGAATTTAGCTAAAAAGGTAAAAATACACATTTGAAATAAATAGCCATTGCATCAAAAGAAAAAAGAAAAAGAGTGTACAATTGCAAGAAATTACAAGTGCATATGTACACTCTTTTTATTTCTTTTCTTTTGATGCAATCTATTTATTTCAACTATATATTTTTTATAACTTTTTAGATGCCTTGACTATTTATTTCAATTGTATAAATCTTTATTTGCATGTCAAATTCAAAAAATGATTAACTAAAAATTTATTAGTTTTGGCCAAATAAAAATATTTAGCCTAAATAATGTAGTTATATCCAAGTTTTATTATAAATTTTATTCGAAAAAATTATCTAAAAAAGTAATATTCTTAAAAAGGTAAAAAAATATTTTATTTTTCAAAAAAATACCACATAGACAGAAAAATCCACATGGTATGCGAGTGTACCCACACTTTTTGCCACATCAGCGTCTAGGGGGGTAATGACCCTCAAAAGGCCAAGTTGAGGGGGGTAATTAAGACCGGATATAGTTCAGGGAGGATAGTAATAATTTGAGTCTCGTTTAGGGGTGGTTTAAGGTATTTACCCTTTTTTTGTGATCTTGATATAGTTTTTCTTTAGGGAAAAGTTGCAGTACATTATAATCGGAGATTTATGTAAAAATTATTTTGTTATATATTAAGAGATGTACTAATTAGTTGTATAGTATCTTCTGAAGACATAACATTCAGAGCCCTTTCGTTTTAAATTAGATGAGGTACTTTTCTTTTTAGGTTATTCCAAAATAAATAACACGTTTCTAATTTGGAAGTATTTTAACTTTAAACTCTTCATTTTATCCTTAATGGGAAGTTTTATAATCCTATAAATATCATGGTCCCGAAAAGCTTTTACCCCTTAAGCTTTTAGACCACAAGTTACAAAAATCTTTATTTTTTAAAACTTCGTAATTTATTGGTAAATATATAGGGGAAATGTTTTATTATTAAAGCCGGCTTTACATCTCCTATTATGTTGGGTAAATGGCCCAATTTGTTCTCAACGTAAGGGATAGTCATAGTTTGCGTCTTTGCTACTTCATCTCTATTTTGTCAATAATTCTTATTGGATACTGCACCAAACTTTGGCATGCCTGTCATTTAAAATTGTCTCCAGCTTTGACGCCAAACGAATTTGTTGAAATTGTCCACACAAAAAACATAAAACTGAACTATTGGATCATTTAAAATATTGTAGTAATTGAGAGTAAGAATTTCAATAATATTATTGTTTCAATATTATTTGTAAGCGAAGACACGGATTGACTTGAATCGTGCTAGGTATTATTTTAAGAAATTATTTTAGCAGTGTGAAATATCTCTCCAGGATTAAATAAGTCTACCTCTATTAGGAGGATACATGAATCAGCAAAATATTAAATTACAAACACATTTAGCTAGTAGGAAAAGTAAATAAGAAAAGAAACAACTAATACGTAATATTGGACAACAAAGAAAGAAGAGATGCGTGAAAGGAAATGAAAGAAATGATGTTTCTGTTACGTCAAATTGGCCGAAGGGAAGTCCATTTTGTAGGCAAAAAGCTTAAGGCTTTTCTTGCCATTTGTCAAGTATAATTGTCAAACTTGCATGCATCTTGCCACGTGGATGGACATTAGTCCATTTTTTGGGAATATCACAACAGTTCCCCCACGTATTTTCAAAAAATTCATACAAAAAAAAGTAAAATTTGCTGGATTTGTATGGTCTAAACTCTAAGGGGTCGTTTGATAGGATGCATTAGATAAGCTAATGCATGCATTAGCTTTGTGTATTAATAATACATTGTTTGGTAGACGTTTTGAACATATGCATTAGTTATGCAAGCATTCACTATACATCATATTTGGTATTATCCTATGCATAACTAATGCATAGAAATAATGGTATTAGCAATGCAATGAGTTTTAATGCATGCATTAGCTTAGTTAAAGATAAAATTGTCCTTCAAAATTTATGCTTGATTAAAATATGCTAGTTAGTATATTAATACAAGTTCAAAATTATCCAAATAGTGAGAAATAAAATTATATCCCTAGTAAATAAATAAATACTTAGCATATTTCCTTTTTTATAAATAAATATTTAATTTTCTTTTACAATATAGGCAGACAAATAAAATAATTTTTTAAAATTTTTTCATATAAAAATATTTCTCAACATATGTTTCTTTTAAAAAGTTAGAGTGTGGACTAGTTTTGAGGGCATTTTTTTAAACAAATAGTTTTTATAGAAATTGTGCAATGCTTTAATACATCAAATCAAACAATAGATAAGAAATATGTCAGCATAACTAATACCAGCATTATTAATACACTATATTCAGCGTTATTCTTATGCGCCCTACCGAGCGACCCCTAAATGCAAAAGGTTTGGTGTCTTTTGGACTATGAACCAAACTTAGATCAATAAATTTTAACTCACAGAACTACTGGTGAAATATAATATTTCTATGAACCAATAACTCTTATTGTAAGTCAGAGATTTTGTCAATCGCATTTCGACCCCCGATAATTTTGCTGTTCAACGCGGTTTTGCGCCCAATAGGTCATGCACGTGCCTAGTTATTCATGAGAGCTCTAGATACTAGGCCAAAATCTCATAGGAGCGGGCTCACTCTACTCTCATATAGGTGAATTCATCAAGTGTATATTGCTTTTATACACAATCCATAAGGAATATGAATTTCATTAAGAGTTATAACTTAACCCCTCGACTAATAGCAGTCAAGCACTCTCTTTTAGTTCTTCAGTGTCAATATCAACTTGTTATTATCAATATGAACCTACTTTATGGGATCTTTAATCACATAGGTTAGGTTACCGTCTCTATTGACAACATGTCAGTCTTAACCCCATCTCCTTTGAGGTTTGAAGAATTAATTTCTTCCCACGGGTTTTAGTCATAGGATCAGCCAAATTTATCTCTGACTTCACATAATCAATGAAAATTATTCCATCTCTCAGCATCCATTTTATGACAACATGTCCCAATTTCATGTGTCTACTTTTACAATTATGAGATTTATTCTTTGCAATAGCTATTGTCGCTTGATAATCACAATGCATAGGCACATGAGGCAATGCGTCATTTATTAAAGGGATATTAGCTAAGAAATTTCTTAGCCACTCATCCTCAGAACCAGCTAACTCCATAGCTACAAACTCTGATTTCATAGTCGATCTAGCAACGATCATCTGTTTGGCCGTTTTCCACGATATTGCACTGCCATCAAGGGTGAATACATAACCACTAGTAGATTTTGTCTCATCTGAATCAAAGATCTAGTCTTCATCACTTTACCCTTCTAAAGTAGAAGGAAATTCACTATATATGATATCATAATTCATTCTTCCTCTCAAATATTTCATTAGTCTAGCTAATGCAGACCAATGCTCTCTGTTGGGATTATGAGTATATCTACTCAGCTTACACACTGCATAGGTTATATCATGCCATGTAAAATTTATTAAATGCACCAGACTCCCAATAATCTGCGCATATTTAGACTGAGCAACTGGGTCACCATTATATTTTTTTAATTGAGAGTTAACATTAAAAGGAGTGCTCACAAATGTGGCATTAAAATATTCAAACTTCTTAAAAAGTCTCTCAACATAATGTTCTTGTGACAACATTATTCCATCTTCGCTCCTTATAAATTTAACTCTCAATATTGTATTTACTTCACCCAGATATTTCATATCAAAATTAGCATACATAAATAATTTTGTACTTTTCATAATATTTAAATTTATACCAAATATAAGTATGTCATCAACATATAAACATATATCACATAATCATTGTCTACCTTTTTAGTATAAACACATTTATTCACCTCCACTAAAGAAAAATCGTCTCTCAGTAAGACTTATTCAAATTTCTCATACCACTGCTTAGGAGCTTGTTTAAGGCCATAAAGATTTAATCAATTTACAAACTTTATTTTCTTGTCCAGGAATAACACAACCTTCAGGTTGAACCATATAAATTTCTTCTTCTAAATCACCATTTAAAAAAGTTGTTTTGACATCCATTTGATGGATAAAAAACTTATGCATAGAAGCTAAGACAATTAAAACTCGAATAGAAAAAATTTTAGTCATCGGTGCAAATATATCAATATAATCTATATTTTATTTTTAAAAAATTCTTTTGCTACTAAATGAGCTTTATATTTATCTAAAGATCCATCATGATTAAATTTCTTTTTTTAAGATCCATTTACAACCAATAGACTTTGCACCAGGAGGTAAATCAGTTAAAATCCATGTATTATTTTTCTTAATAGAATCAATTTCAACTCTTATTGGTTCTTTCCAATATTTAGCATCTAAAGAAGATATAAGTTCAAAATAATTTGATGGTTCATTATCGATAAGAAAAGTTTGAAAATTATTTCCATATGAAAAATATTTTGTCCTAGGCATTTTGCTCCTTCTCAGTTCCTCATTAGAGGTAATTTATTATTTGTTTCAACAGGTGTATGAGAGATTTTTTTCAGACAGTGGATATATAGTATTGCAATCAAGCACATCACTTTTAAAACAAGAAATCTATATGCATCGCTATGTTCAACATATCCAATAAGCATATAATCAACAGTTTTAGAACCTATTTTCTCTTTTTAGGTTCAGACAACAGAACTTTCGCAAAGCAGCCCCACACTTTTAATTTTAAGTTAGGTTTATAATCCTTCCACAATTCACCTTTTACCAGTTCTTCTATATGGTATTCGATTTTGTAAGTGAGATGCAGATAATATAGCTTCACCTCACAAATTATCAGATGCATTAGAACTAACTAGCATAAAGTTCATCATCTCTTTCAATCTTCTATTTTTTCTTTCAGCTACCCCATTTGACTCGGGTGAATAAGACGGAGTTACTTCATGAATTATTCCTTTTTTTTCATAAAAAATATTTAAAGATAAATATTCTCCACCTCTATCTGATATAATTCTCTTGATTCTTCTAATAAGTTGATTTTCAACCTCAGTTTTATAAGAAATAAAAGCATTAAAGGCATCATATTTATTTCCAAGAAAATACAACTTGGTATATCTAGAACAATCCTCAATAAAAGTCACACAATATCTTTTACCACCTCTAATCATAGGCTGCTTCAAGTCGCCTAAATTAGTGTGAATCAAGGATAATAAATTTAGTTTCTCTATTTACATAAAAATAAATATTTCTAGTACTTCTAGCTTAAGCACATATTTCACACTTGTTAATATTACTTGAGTCTAAACCATACATTAATCCTAGCGACTGCATTTTCTTTATATATGCGACATTAACATGTCATACTCTAGCATGCCACAAAGAAATTGACTCAACCATATGAGCAGAAACAGATAATTTTTTTTTGTTAATATCGGAAATATTAAGAACAAATAAACCATGGTTACAATATCCATTGCAATAAAATTATTATTTTTGGTCACTACGACATCATTCTGGAAAGAAACTTTCACTCCAACTTTTTCTAATAATCCCGCTGATATCAAATTGGTTTGGATATTAGGAACATGCAATACATCATTCAGTGCTAGAGTTTTTTAGATGTGAGTTTGAGAAGAATTTTTCCTTTTCCAAGAATGCAAGTCCTTGAGTCACTGAGATAAATAGTTTCTTCTCCTTCCTCAATTTAGGTGTAAGACAAAATTTATTTTTGCTTGCACAAATGTGCCTAGTAGCACCGGAGTCTATCACCTCATCTCTCATATTGACCATATTTTTTTATTTGGAAAATGATCACAACAACTTTATTATCCGCTTTAGTCAAATTTAATTTTGACCTAGTGAGATTGACATTTATCCCAACTTTTCTCTTGCATTGAGGTGCATTTTTTTTAATGTTATTATCATTAGATATGTAATCATGTCTATTCACATACCCGTATTTTGACATTAGTGCCTGCCAAAGTTGTGGATGCAAGTACGTATTTCCAATACCATGGATATCTCGCAGGACAATTGGAACGGTAGCATTAGAGACAACACCAATTGGTAGCACCATCAAAAAATTTCGTAGTAGTATGACTTGCCATAGTTTCTTAGATTGTAGTAATTGAGAGCAAGAATTTCAATAATAGCACTACTTCAATATTATGTGTAAGCAGATACATGAATTGACTTGAGTCATGCAAGACACTGTCCTAAGAAGCTATTTCAATAGTGTGAAATGTCTCTCCAGGATTAAACAAGCCTACCTTTATTAGGGAGGATACAGGAATCAACAAAATATTAAATTACAAACCCAGCTAGCTAGTAGGAAAAATAAATAAGAAAAGAAACAACTAATATTTAATATTGGACAACAAAGGAAGAAAAGATGCGTGAAAAGAAATGAAAGAAATGATGTTTCTGTTATGTCAAATTGGCCGAAGGGAAGTCCTTTTTATAGGCAAAAAGTTTAAGGTTTTTCTTGCCATTTGTTAAGTTTCTTGCCATTTGTCAAATATAATTGTCAAAACGTGCATGCATCTTGCCACACGAATGAACATTTATCCACTTTTTAGAAATATCACAACAAATATATCTACAATAAACGTTCTTATATTTTTTTTAAACCGACGATGTCTATAACTTAAAATTCAGAAAATTCAAATCTAATTAACCGTGTAGAAAAAATTGAACTATTTGGTCACTCATAAAATATTTGCAATAAACTTTCTTATAATTTTTTAAACTGACTATGTATACAACTTATTTTTTTTTAAGGATAAGCCTGAACTAAGCTCTACTAGGATTTTCATATCTATTTTTCGGATTTTTTGTTATGATTCATTTGTAATTGGGATTAGATTTCATTATAGCTTTCATTTTCGCATTTGCAGTTACAGCAGTAGCAATTGAGTTAGTTAGGGCTGGGGATATATCAACTATAACCAATAGCTCGAATCGAAAAAAATTTATTGGGGTATTGATATCGGATGATTGGGTTAATAGTTCGGTAACAATTTAGTATTGTTTCACTATTGGATTATCGGTTCGGCCTCGGTTTGCCCAATTTCTTAATGGGTTAACCGAGAACCCAATAAGATTTGATAAAATTATATTTTTACCCTTAAGTATATTAATACATCCGGGGCTTCATTACCTCTTTTTATCCCAATTTCTCGAGTCGCATTCAAGATTGAAGTTTCCTAGTTCACTTTCAGACTCTGATTCAATTCTTCATCAGTTCTTCTTCAAAATTCAATTTTTTGGCGGAAAACATTTTTTTTTATTATTTATGTTCCTGTTAACTGTTATTTCCGGTGAATTGAAGATGAAATATTTGTGGAGTTGTAGTATCAATTTTGGAGATTGCACATGTCTTGAATTTGTCAAAATAAAGCATGCTTCAAATATTAGTTGTGGCCTAAACCCAGAAAATGGGTAGTATGTTATGTGTGAATTCTTTTTTTTTTTCTTAACTCCAATGAGTTGTCTTCTCTTTTTTGCTTAACTCTAGATTGAGTTATATTTTAAGGGTAAACCATTAACCGAACTGATAATGATCGATAACCGATAACTAATATCTTATCGGTATGGTTATCGGTTTATCATATTTGTAAGTCGATAATATTCACAACCGAACCGAACCGACCGATGCCCACCCCTAGAATTAGTAATATTTGTTAGACACAATCACGTGAGGGGCACATAAGTTGGAGTTCTCCCCAATTGTACACGTTATTTTAATGCTATTGATCAATAATATTTCTCCCTATCTCTCTCTCAATACTTTCCGGTTCTTCTAGTGATTGTTCAAGAGGAATTCTTCTAATTTTGCTCTTTAGGTCTCTCGATTCAATCTTTACTTTTGATCTTTAGGTCTCTAAATTCAATCTTTACTTTTGGAGAGTGTATCACTGTTTTTTAGTAAAAACAATAATTGAAAGGCCCCCTACGTTGCTCCCAAAAGGAAAAGGCAGAAAGTGGCATGGCACTTTAAAGTTACGCTGCTGTTTCCTTTCAGTATGTCTAGTTTTGGTGTGGCCGGAGGGCAGAGAATAGGGGGTGAGGGCTTTTTTAGGCAAGGGAAAACTGAAAAAAATAAAATCCGACCTGCCGGATTCGAACCAGCGACCTAAGGATTATCTGCGGGTTCACCGTCTACAGTCCTCCGCTCTACCAACTGAGCTAAGGTCGGAATTATTTATAATCCATCAAACAACAATACTCATATGATTGGTTCTTCCCATATTATGCATTTTTTTATTTTTGTTGATTAATTCTTGGTGTATATATTGGTCAGAAATAAGATTTCAGCATTTGGTTAGATTGAAGATGTTGATGTCGTTTGCGTGATGACTGATGTGAGTAACGAAATGTAGAGGTGGCTCATCAACAAAGTAGGTGGTCTAAAGTCAAACCTTGATGTGACTTTAATTTTTTCTTTTTTTAAAAGTTTTTATTTTATTATCTATTTTACCTATTTACCGTTAACATTATTCTATAAGCAATATAGGTATTTAAAAAAAAGCAAATCTTTTTATCTGATCAAGAATTATCTTTTGCTTGTATTATTTTTCTTTAATACTTTTAATTCAAAAAATAAGTCTAAACCATCAATATCTTTCGTGGTTAAGGCAATGTCTTTTCAATTTCTTGTCACCTAGTTATATCAAATTCTTTACCTCTACATAGGAAACGAAAAATATTTTCATACGCTTCTAATTGTTCAAAATTTTAAAGTTTGATTTTCTTAGTTTATTAAAAAACTGTACCTTTTTTACTTCAAAATTTTCAAATTATTAAAAATTTAATTTTCATAAATCTACTACTAGTGTAAAATGGGGCCCCTAAAATTTTTGTCCTAAAACCCTTGCTTTACTTACCTTATGCTCCAGCCCGTCACTAGCGAAGTGTGACCTATACTAATCAGTAATCAGCGTGATGCATCACCTAGATAAAGCTTGGAAGAATCGGTCATACAATAATCCTTTTTCACATAATCTCACTATATATACCATGATTTAAGGTGAATATTCCGTTAACTGAATGACTACTATAGTAGGGCAACTATGAAGTCGTAATATTCACTTAAAGGACTGAAGAGAAGCAAGAAATTTACCCAATGGACTGGAAAATAATATAAACAAGTGAATATGAACTACATTATTATGCCTACAAATCAACAATTAGAGTTACAAGATACTACTATTTTGCCTTCCATGGTTGGACCAACAGAAAAGGCACGTTGGTTGATATAAACATTGACGTTACATTGAGGTTAGTGAAGCTTGATGGCTCTCATTTGGTGTCATCTACTTCCTGGTATCGGCTGCATTTACCTTTAGAAAATGATGGTCCGTCGTCTTCAGTACCAGAGCTATGTCTTTGAGACTTTCTTTTCCGTGGTTTCATTTTCTTGCTGTTGACAAGCATAGCACTCCTGGGATACATTCCTTCATTTCCAAGCTCAATTAATTCTCTGTAACACTGTTCATCAATACAGGGTGAGAATCCTAGCAGTCGTAATCTAATTGGCAAATAAACCTGCAAAAGGAACAAAGCGCTCCATATTTTTTTTTTATCAAAAACATGAAAATAGCTTCATCAGATCAGGGGCGAAGCTATTTTGGTTGAACTAACCACCCTTCGCCGAAAAATTATACTACGTATCACGTAAAATATTAATACTTGTTATTGATTAAAAACAGACTTTGAACACCCTTACATAGTCCACTGGCAAAGATTTTGAATACCCTTATTGAATTTCCTGGCTTCGCCACTGCATCAGATCAGAAGTTGAAAACAGGAAAAGTAGAATACAAAGCATTACAGCCCACTAAAATGCTCAATATAGTATTCTGGACATGTTGGTACATCAACCAGATCAAAGTAGTATTTTTGGTGACACCAAGAAAAAAAGTATACCTTTTTCTTCTTATTCCTCCTTTGCTTGTCTTGAGCAGAAGTTCTTCTGATCCTGGACATCTTTATACAAGTGGCCTTGTTTTTTTGAGTATTTATTGGCATTATCTGTTAAGTCATGAAAGTTGCAACACATCAAAACCTATATCCTCTAACTTCTACATGTCATTATTTAAGGCAATAAATTCTTTAGTCCTGATATGGACCATATATTTTTTTGCTTCTCGCTATTTGAATTGATAAGTTTTGAGAGTTTGAACTAGAGGGAGCTTGTCTGGCAGAGACAAGGGCAAGTATAAATATTGAGAGATCAAAAAGCACTCATGAAATCATGTGAACCAAAAAGCAGATCGATGCTACATAAATTAGATGATCATCAGGGGTTCACCAAGAATTGGTACCTCGCAATACGGACTATATTTTCCTTTCATGCACGGAGATAAAGTCTGCATCCACAAGTAAGGTTCAGACTTCATTTTTTGCTCAACCTCACAGAGTATTCCTTCCTCAGCCTCAAACATCCGTGCAACAGCTTCCATTTTTGAAATGTCCTCTGTAACAAAGAGGCCGCAGCTACTTCCACATAGACAGTTATAAGTTTCAAAATCTGCATGAAAAAAAAAAAATTGTTAAGGAAAGAGGATATGGGGATTGGAGGAACAAGGAAAAAAAATGTTGCTCACACTTGCAACAGGTTTAAGTCCTATGGTACATCAACCTGAAGAGCATGTTGCTTGTAATCAAATTGCAATTTTCTAAAGTAGAAAGCTCATTGGAAACGTTAGTAAGCATTGAGTTTAGCTGTGGTACCATGAAAAAGGCATATGGGACCAGCGGAACATTTGCATTCAATGTATGCCACATAACATAGTCGTTTGCAGAGGATGCAGGCGAAGGATTCTCGAGGTTTTAAACACATTTTAAGTGAAGTTTTAAACTTCTTCAAGCACCAGCGGGCATTGTGATATAATCTCAATAGGCAAGAAAATGAAGTCATTACACAACGAATGGAGACTATATCTGCTGAGCAACAACGTATGTGAGCTAAAGACTCTGGGAGACACATTGCTTCCGCACATAGGAGCTCCTCATAAGGAATAATAGGCACCTTGCCAAGAAGAGCATAACGTTCACAAGCTTCAGCACCAAATGGAAACCATTCACCAATTGCAAAATTCACGGCCTCGCCACAGTTAAAGCCTGCAGGAACAAGGAAAATTAGCTGTATGGGCAAAGTAATATTCTCCGAAATTATAGATGGTCATTGCAAGCGATTTATCAGGTTAAAGTAAAAGCTTCAAGACTAACCATGGCTAAATCCTGAATGGTATGCTCTAGGGAAGGTAATAACAAACTCTCCTGGCATTTGCGCAGCCTTGTAAACTGGGACATCATATTGCAGCAGAATTTTTGGAGAAACCATTGTTGTTTTCTCTTGAAGAACATCAAAGACTCCATTGACCCCATTTTCTGATAGGATTTCCTCATTGTAGACATGATGCCGAATAAGATTCTCAAACTGAACAGCTGCATGACCAGGAACTCCATACCAAGTTTTGGGCGCCCCACAATGATGATAATTAATGCTGAGAAAGGCAAAAGTCAAGAAAACTTGAAGAGTTAAATGGATGAAACATCAAAGAGAATGTTGGTAGTAACCATGGTATGACTTGCCTATATAGGTAATGATCCTCCACATGCCACGCAAACATACTAAATAGCATCCCAATGTATAGCATTGGTTGTGTTACTCCCTGAAACAAATATAAATGTATCAAAACATTAAAGCATTTACTAAAATGCTGCATTGATTCCAGAATTTAAAATCATACACTACCGGGATTTCGTTTACAAGCAAGCGTAATGTAGATCTTCGCAGCCGAGGTAGTATCTGCACAGGGAATAACAGTAAGACAATGAATGAAAAGGAAAATGTAGATTAGTCAGACATTTGCAAAACATATGGGGCTTGCGCTAAATAAAACAACATGAAAAATAGAAAAATATGAACTTCAATGAGTAGCAACAAGCTGAGGATGTGCTCCATCTTTAACAATGAAGAAATATGATAACAGAAGAACGCAGAAGGACACAAAAGAACTAGCAGAAAACATTTATGTAGAACCTTAAAATTCCATTTGCTACTTCCAAGAGGATCGCTGAAAGTGCTTGAGAAGGCACTACCATCTATATTAATTCCATACTCAACCATCCCTTTCTTTGCATGTACCATTTCTTTCCAGAATTCCTTTTCCAAATATGCAGGAGGAAGGCATCCAGATATACAGTATCTACGAGCTGTTGCCTTGTTTGCCATTATCTCAAAATCACGGATAGTGTAATTTCTGGAACACAAACAAGACTCATGACACATGTCAACTATATAGGATCCAAAAGAAGTAACAAGACAATGTCGATAATGACCAACACTAAGAACTATCGAAGTACCACCATTTTTGTGATGATACTTGCCTATTCTGCTGAACATCACTTATAGTACCTTCCTCTCATGAAGAAGGAGATCTTATCGTTGTTATTCCATTCAGCAAGTCGCAGAGGTTGCAGCTTAGTGGTAAACTTAAAACCTTTTCGCTCTTTCATCAATACTGCTCCTGGTGGAACAGAAGATCCCAGAGGAGAGACAACCTTACAAATGCCTATAAATTCAATAAAATGCTGGTCATTCAGCAGAAGATGGACAAAAAATTATGATTACTACAGCACAATAAGTGAAGCAAAACAAGTTCAACTTAACCATTTTACAGTTAGAAAACAACAGAATATAGAGAATAGATTAAAAGAGTGTTATTGAACTATTCTGGTTCCTAATCATCCAAAATGAGGTGACAAAGAGGCAGCAGAAATACGGCCTCCCAAGTTAAACACCGTTATGATGTTGCAAATATATGCAGTTCATAACCTTCAAAGCATAATGTTACACTCCCTCTGTCCCAAGTTGTAAGCACTTATCACGAATCGATGGTCAGTTTAACCAATTTTCAGGGAAAAATAAAACTAGATTAATCATTTTTTTTTTTGAAAAATGAAGAGATAGTGAAGTACTAATGGTTTCAAATTTTCTCGTCATATTTCACTTTTCTTGTCAAGAAAAGTGTTAAAGTTACTAACATATATGTTGCACTAAATCTTTCTCGCACAGTCGCATTGCAATTAGAGGGTATATTAGAAGATTAAACAGCAAGTTATATTCAGGACTCTGTGACAACATTTCACATATATATACTACGGAAAATGCCTAAAAATGACACTCAACTTTCAGAAATGGTGTATGCCATCCGTTGAGAAAATGCTCATTTCATGCCACTGTCGTTAAACAAATGGCCCATCCATGCCATTATTGACTAACGGCAGTGGCATGGATGGGCCAAATAAAAATTGAGCTGTTAGTCAATAATGGCATGGATGGGCCATTTCTTTAACGGTAGTGGCATGAAAATAGCAATTTTTTAACGGATGACATGGATAAACCATTTCTGAAAGTTGAGTGGCATTTTTAAGCCTTTTCCGTATATACTAACATCGAAACAAATAGGTTTTACGTTATCAGCATACCAAATTTTGATGCTTCAGGAGCAATTTTCTGCACATAAACCAAAGGATCCTCAAATTCTTCCTTGGATGGATGATATACTGGGCATTCTTCGATCGTATCAATCCAATCAAACTCACTCGTACTAATCTGACCGTCTTTCCTTTTTTGAGAAACTTTTACAGGAGAAGCGCCATGATAACAAGGTTTCTTCACTTCTCTTGCAGGTTTTGTTTTGGCTACTTCCTCAACATCACAAGAAAATGTTGTATCCAAATTCGAAACATCTTTACGCTTACATTTTGTTGCCATTCTTTCTTTCTTCACTTAATAAACCATCTCCTTCTTCTGAGCATTTACATCTATTATACTGAGGAAAAACACCTACTGTTAAAAATAAGTGTAAAAAGAAACTCAAATTGGCTTTGAATGATTAGAGGGAAAAAAAAAAGGATAGAGAATAAAACTGAAAAGATGATCAGATTGCCTTTCGCAAAATAAACTGCCAAGACATGTTTTGAATCTAAATCAAGGGCGGGTAAGGCACGTGAAGCCCTTGCCTTGGGCCTCTAAATATTTAAGGCTCAAAAAATAAGAAGCACTACTATATAATTATGTAATATATACTATATTTTATGGTTTATATTTATATAATATTTAATAAAAGATTTCAAAATTTTAATAATTTTTAAAATTTGGTGGAAGTAGGATTGAATTAGGATAATTTTTCTCTCTCACTCAATTAAATAATATATTTACTTTGTCATCAATTCTATTTTTCTTTCTCTATGTATAGTCTTTTTTTCATGCTTCTTACGATTTTACCCTCTAATTTTAACTCAAATTCTCTAGATTAACTACTATGTTTTATCACATTCGATTGATCCACACACCAGAAAGCAAGTTCTTTTGTGACTCATCTATATATTATTAAAAGGAGCGAAAAAAGCCCTCTCCTTAAGCCACGTGGCAGCTTAAAAAAAAGTCACATGGCATAGTTAGTTATTAAATTAGTTATTTAATTAGTAATTAGTTATATATATCTAAAAATGAAAATAATTAAAAAAACTGTATATATATATATATATATATATATATAGTGTGTGTGTGTGACGACCCGACCCGTCGTCTCATGTGTTGTTGCTCAGTTTTCCCCGTTTACTGCTTCTTCATGTTTCATTATCGGTATGTGGTGTGTTAGAGTTGATTTGGATTGATTTTGATAAGAAATGAGACACTTAGTCTCTTTAAGGAAAGTTTAAGTTGGAAAAGCCAACTGGACGTTGACTTATGAGTTATAGGGCTCGAATGTGATTTCCGATGATTTGGTTAGCTTCGGGGGATGATTTGTGACTTAGGAGTGCAATCGGAATTGAATTTGGAGGTCCGGTGTAGAATTAGGCTTGAATTGGCAAAGTTAGAATTATGGCAAATTCCGGTTGATAGGTGAGATTTTGATCCAAGGGTCGGAATGGAATTCCGAGAGTTGAAGTAGCTTCGTTAGGTGATTTTAGATGTGCGGGTAAAATTTTAGGTCATTTGGAGGTGTTTTGGTCGGGTTTTTGATCGAATGTGTGTTTCGGAAGTTTTGAAGAAACTTAGGCTTGAATCCGATGTGAAATGGTGATTTTAGTGTCGTTTGATATGTTTTGATGATTGGAACAAGTTCGTATGATGTTTTGGGGTATGTTGGTATTTTTGGTTGAGGTCTCGAGGGCCTCGGGGTGATTCCTAGTGGCTAAATGGATCATTTTTGGACTTGAGGAATTGCTGGTTTTTCCAGCTGTGGTGTTGCAGAAAGTCCCTTCTTCGCGTTCGCGTGTGTGTGTCGCGAACACGTAGGGCAAAGTGGGGAGGCCTGGAAAGTGTTCATCGCATTCGCGTTGAGGCCACTCGTTCGCGTAGGTTGAGTTCCTGGTGTTTCGCGTTCGCGTTTGGGAGCATCGCGTTCGCGTAGAGGTAAGTAGAGGGCCAGCCTATGTGTGCTTCGCGTTCGCATTTATGTGGTCGCGTTCACGTAGGTTTGGGGCCCAAGCCTTCGCGTTCGCGGAGGATCAGACGCGTTCGCGAAGGGCAATTTTGGTCAGAGGAAAAGTTATGCATCGCGAATGCGAGTGTGTTCTCGCATTCGCATAGAAGGAACTCGGCGCCAGAAGGGTTATTAATTGATATTTCATCCGTGAGCCTATGTTATTTTCCTCCATTGTTGAGCGATTTTGGAGCTTGGGAGAGCTGATTGAAGAGGGATTCAAGGAGGGTTGATTAGAGGTAAGTTCCTTAGCCTAAATACACGATATTATGTTAGATTTAACATGGAAATTGGTTGAAATTCACCAAAAAGGGGTAAAGTTAGGGCTTGAGTTTTTGATATTTCAAATTGGAATTTGATAGGTCATTTGAGCTCGGATTTGGGAGTTCTTGGTATGTATGAACTCGTGGCGAGACGAGGAATCCGGTAATGTAAGTTTTGTAATTTTTCGAGAAGTGGGCCTGGGGCTCGGGTTTTGCTAGTTTCGAGATTTCTGCTATTTCTCGATTATTTTCGATTGGGTATTGTCCCTTAGCATATTGTAATGCATTCGCTCTAATTTTGGCTAGATTCGACATGCGTGGAGGCCGGTTTGAGGGGCAAAGGCGTCGCGGGCTAGAGATTTCGCCGGTTCGAGGTGAGTAATACTTGTAAATGATATCTTGAGGGTTTGAAACCCCGGATTTGCACATCGTAGTACTGTATTGAGATGACTTGCACGCCGGATATGAGCGTGGGGTATAACACCATTGGGGATTGTGACTTGGTCCGTCCCGGTTGTTGATTTTTACTGTGTAGTGGACTGAAACTACTTGTTATCATCATAGTTTGGACTGATTACTATGTTTGGGCTTCGTGCCAACTATGTAAATCCTTCAGGGATTGAGATTTCTGTTTTAGCATATCTTGCATATCATTTGGCTTTAGTCCAAGGTTTTAAATACTGTTTTGCAACCTCAGCCATATTTCTAAGTTTTGAAAACTCAAATGATACTTTAAATACTATTTCGGGCTGAGAATTACTGTTTTATAAATGCCCAAGGGGTTTATAATATTTTCTGGACTGTGCATGGATCGGGCTGCGCACCGTAGTAGTGACTTGAAACAGTGGTAACAATGGCACTGTATGATGTGACTTGAAACAGTGGTAACAATGACACTGTATGATGTAACTTGAAACAGTGATAACAATGACACTGTATGATGTGACTTGAAACAGTGGTAACAATGGCACTGTATGATATAAATTGGTTAGGTAACATTGGCTGACCAGTCAGGTAATATTGACTGACCACTATATTGCGCTTGGACTGTAGGAGCCCCTCCGGAGTCTGTACACACCCCAGTGAACGCCGTCGATGATAAATCATATGCATGGTTGGCTTGGGCTGCACGCCTCAGCGGTCATGTGCATTGCATTGCATTCACGTATTGGTTCCTGTTTGTACTACGTGGCATGACATTCAGCACTCTCATATCATTGGCATCTATGCTATATCTTGCACTGTGTACCAGATACCCCGGTGTTATTTGTGAATAGAGTGCTGTGCCCGAGGGGCTGATTTGTGTGCGGACTTGCTCTACTTGACATCACATTTACATGCTTAACTGTTAAAAAGAAAAGAAAAGATATTTTCAAAAAGGTTTTTAACTGAGCTAGATAATTCTAAAGGGTGTTCCTGGTTTTACTGTTTTTCTCACAAGGTTGTACTGTCATATATAGCATGATGTAGTGTTCTTACGTGATTTTTTACCGCTCAGTTATTATTTACTCTTATTACCACTGAGTTGGAAGTACTCACTTTACTCCCTGCACCTCGCGTGCAGTTGCAGGTATTGTTCACCCGGTAGCGGGTTATTAGCGGACCGAAAGCCTTACTATAGTAGTTGAGCAAGGTGACCGCCAGCGTTCGCGGCACTGCACTTCATCTTTGAATTCCAGTTTTTATCTTGTATATATAAATTATTGGCCCTATAGTAGTGTTCCTACTCCTTAGATGCTCGTGACTTGTGACACCCCGGCCGAGTTGTGCTGAGTGATAAATATCAGTTATTGATGCTAATAAGTCGTATTATTTGTTCATTTATAGTTATTAATTGTTAAATAAGGCATTGTTGTTTTGTTGGTTGGCCCTGTCTTCATGAGAGGCGCCATCACAACCGGGTTTGGGAATTGGGTCGTGACAAGTTGGTATCAGAGCCTAGGTTACTAGGTCTCACGAGTCATGAGCAGGCTTAGTAGAGTCTCGCAGATCGGTACAGAGATGTCTGTATTTATCCTTGAGAGGCTGCAGAACCTTTAGGAAAGACTTCACATTCTTTAATCCTTATTGTGCGTCCTTGATTCAGCTTGAAAATAAAACTCTTGAAATTCCTTCCACGCGATTGTATGTGCACGTGAACGCTCAGTATCAAATGTGCCTTGACGGCTTGTGATTCCCCGATCGAGGGGCAAGATGTGATTTCTATGAGTTGATGTTAGACCAGTCTGGAAGACTTGAGGCCGGATCTTTGCTTATGGCTTGAGCACCAAGGTGCTGATTGTGCGATCTAGTGTTATGAACTTATATGTTCAGTATTGTCCCTAATTGTGGGAATAACGGCTGGGTAGCTATGTGGTGAGCATGTTGGTACTGCGAGATGTTTCTACATGCTTGGAAGTGTCGAAGAAGGTCTGCTGGATGATGGATGAACCGTTAAGTGTATGATTTCCATTGTGATTGGATGTGTTGCCCCGAGTTATGGGTGCGTGAAGAATCTTTTCAAGTCTCCTAGTTGGGAGTGAAGTAAATAGCATGTTGCGGTTTGAGTTCAGACTCAGAAAGACTAGTCGACTGTGTAAGGTGTATGACGGTGGAAGGTATATGGAAATGTTATGTTGAGGAGAAGTATGTGGGCTATCTCATACGGAGTGTTCTAGCGTGGTATGGTCCTAGTGTGCATGTTAGAAGATCTGTGTTTCACAACTTATAACGATTGGAGCTTATTCTCACTATGTTATTGTGGCATCAATGGAGTAAAAGTGTTATGAGCTATTGAAATATTTTTGTCTATGGCTTCGAGCCAAGTTGGGGAGGTCGCTGTTGGTTGGCTGATTGCACGGTCATGTACTATGTTGGTTCCGTTTCGAGAAATGCCGGTGGATCAGATCTGGTTGTATAAATTGAGCCGAGAATGGCACGAGTGAATCAAAATTTTGACAAAGGTTACATGGTACTTCGTAGATGTGTGGAAACAATAGGATGTCTGGAGCTGTTGTGGATAAAGAATGCTCTGTGTATTGAGGGGAAAGATGTTTGTTGGTATTTAAATGAGATCATATCCTGTGGTGTCAGAGTGCTATTAAGGCACGGGTGGTTGTGTTTGTTAAGTCAGGTAAATTGCAGATCGAATGTGAAGTAAATGACTCTCGAGAATGGTTTTATTGTGTTCAAGGTTCTACATGTAACAATCCGGTATCTTAAGGTTGTGTATGTGGGTAGAGACTGAGTTTCATTGGAAAAGGTCAAGACTTGTGGTGTTTCTATGTTGATTATGGGATCCTATGTATCGGTATCGGGAAGTCATGGTAACAAATCCATATTCGC
This sequence comes from Nicotiana glauca, assembly GCA_026770625.1. NCBI lineage: Eukaryota > Viridiplantae > Streptophyta > Magnoliopsida > Solanales > Solanaceae > Nicotiana > Nicotiana glauca. Next base: position 32,525 of record MU703624.1, read on the forward strand.
AAAAAGTTCTTCAAAGTAAAGTATTCTGGAATGTGGTATTTCTGGGAACATTTGAGAGAGTATTCAGTGGCCTATGGGCCTTAGACATGTGTGGTCTTATGTTCGAGTCTCGTATGGTAAGCCTGGGTTGAGGAATTGTGGTGCTACAGCAAGAGGGAATATCGAGTTGATCATGAATCAGGAGGAAATATTTAATAGATAGAATAGCTTGATAGTAGACTGAGTCGGTATGGTAAGGGCATGATTAATTATTCGTATGTGTTCGAGGTAATGAGCCTTATAGGTATTTTGCAGCAATGCTCTTGAGTTTTGGCATCTTGCTTAGCTTGGTTTGGGTAGAAGGATTCAGTCCTGGCAGTTAGCCTGTGTAAATGGAACTGGGAAAGAGTACTTGTTGAGCTTTACCGTGGTTCGGGGATGCATATATATATATTCTCTTGAGGCATGCGAAGCATGGAATGTGTAATGATTCTTCTTCTAAATGGGATTGACGGAAGGTCTTGGATAGATGAGTTACAGTTCAGTTCTGAAAAGAAGTTCATAAAATTCCTAGGCAACAGGTAGCCTCAGGTAATCAAGGAAATGGTAATGCTAATTGGAAGTGATTTGACGAGAGTGTATGTCTCGAAAAAAGGGTAATGTGATTAGAATGATGATACTTTAGTAGTATTGCGACACTTTCTTGCTAGATCGACTGCTGATATTTGAGTGTGTTTGATGGCACAGGAGAATTTTAAGAATATCTTTTCGTGGAATGATTGGGTACTTGAGATGTAATATGTATTCATACGGCGGAATTTGGGATCAGGTACAGTGATTCGTGTGCTATATGGAGTTGGAGACTGGGAGTTCTCATGTTCAGGCTAAGTAATGGTTGTGAATCATGTGTGTCGGCAGCGTTTGGCGACTATTGGGATTTGGAGGCTCGAGTGAATCTTTCATTGCTGGCATGCTAGATTTTTGGATGTGATGTTGGAGTTCAGACTGGTTTTCTCAATGTTAGATTAATTCTGGACTATTGCGTTATGGGCTATGCCGTAAATACCATAGGTTGCGTGACGAGGTGCATCAGACTATGTTCTAGCAGAATGGTATGTATTCCAAAGACCAGCGGACGGCTGGGAAGGATTGCTTTCCTTAATTGGGCCTTTGTGATGGATGTCAGTATAGAGGTTTCTACTATTGATTCAGTTCCGGTATTGAAGGACTTTTTCGGATGCGTTCCTTATGGTCGAGCATGTCATTGGGCGAGATTGTGGATTTCGGCATTTATTTGGCACCGGGCACCGTATCGTACGGCTCCGACATGAGTTATAGTAGTGGAAGGAGCAACTTCAGGCTTCTTGGCAATGAGTTTGTTAGTAAGCTGATTAGATACGCATTTAGCTTAAGTTGTCTTGGTTGGCCCCGAATTGTATTGATGAAGGATAGGTTGATTCGATCGTTATTGAACCTGCTAGTGATCTGGGGAGATCTATGAGTTGCTTTTTCTGTGCTGTGAGGCGTTATGATTTTCGGATTGTGTTTGAGTTTTGTGGCTTACAACGCTATATGTAGATATCATTATGCACTCAGTGTACTTACGACCGATACTCAGTATTTTGTTATGATGAGCAAATTTGGATCGATGTGCATCTCCTTATGTGTGATATTTGTGTGGGTCGGGTGGCACACCGCCACGGGTATGTTATCTAGATCGGGTTGCACGCCACAACAGTGTGATGTTGAGAATAATTTTCCATATGTTACTTTATATGCCTTGCTCCCTGGTTTCTGAGGAAAGTCCGTATTGGGTGTTGCTCGGCGAATGGCACATCAGTTGTGTCCTTTCAGGATTGAATGGTGTATATTACTTGCTTCACCGTGGGTGTGATGGATTGCGTGGTTTCAGACATCAATCTATGCGTGGCTGTCTATTTTGAGCATGGTGACTTGAAGTGCTTCATGTGTAACAGTGTTTGGATAGGATCGCGCGTTGTGGCGAGGCCACGTGAAGTTATGACCTTTCGAGGAGGATTCAGGTACTCTATTTCTATGATGTGAGATGGGGTCTCAGCTTTGTGTTGTAATGGTACTGTTGAGCTTGGGGTACAACTCTTTCGTTTGAGTCATTTGTCATGATTTGAGTATGCCTGTCTCTTAATGGTGCGTGCATTAGGCAGGTTGTGGCTTAGGCCTGTATTGAGGTGTCGTGTCACTAGGGTGGTGTGTTGGATTCGAGGTGATCGTTGGAGTCATTAATGAATACGAACAGATTTATTTCCAGCTGGTTAGAAGGATAATATCGAGCCTTGGCCCGGAAATCTGTTGTGGAATTAGTCAAAAGGAAGTGGCCTCATGTATGGGTAATCTGCAGAATGGTAACGGTTTGTCGCGTGTTTCATTTATCGTTGGCAGTAGATAAAAGTGTTGGAATAAGGCTTTAGCTAGTAAGAGGTTTTCTATCGATTTTTGGTTGTTGTAGGTAGCTGCTGTGAATAGAGACTATCGTTTCGAGTGTTGGATTGTGTGGTATGTTGTATGATTTCACCTGAGGTTGCATGCATGGTTTATTACAGCTAGTTCGAGTTTATTCTGAATTTTGACGTGAGTTTCTAATTTTGAGTATGATTTCGGAAAGTGCAATGTGGTCCTACGGTTTATGGTTTAGATGGACTGTGAAATTTCAGCTGTATTGTATTATCGGACCTATGTGAGATAGGGTGACGTGGGATCACCCCGGGTATATGCTTGGTAAGGTCATTCAGCCATTGGTTGGCTTCTGGTACAACTCTAGGTACGCTTGAGGACGAGCGTTTGTTTAAGTTAGGGAGGATGTGACGACCCGACCCGTCGTCTCATCTGTTGTTGCCTCATTTTCCCCGTTTATTGATTCTTCATGTTTCGTTATCGGTATGTGGTGTGTTAGAGTTGATTTGGATTGATTTTGATAAGAAATGAGACACTTAGTCTCTTTAAGGAAAACTTAAGTTGGAAAAGTCAACTGGACGTTGACTTATGAGTTATAGGGCTCGGATGTGATTTTCGGTGTTTTGGTTAGCTTCGGGGGATGATTTATGACTTAGGAGAGTGATCGGAATTGAATTTGGAGGTCCGGTGTAGAATTAGGCTTGAATTGGCAAAGTTAGAATTATGGCGAATTCCGGTTGCTAGGTGAGATTTTGATTCGAGGGTCGGAATGGAATTCCGAGAGTTGCAGTAGCTCCGTTAGGTGATTTTAGATGTGCGGGTAAAATTTCAGGTCATTTGGAGGTGTTTTGGTCGGGTTTTTGATCGAATGTGTGTTTCGGAAGTTTTGAAGAAACTTAGACTTGAATCAAATGTGAAATGATGATTTTAGTGTCGTTTGATATATTTTGATGATTGGAACAAGTTCGGATGATATTTTGGGGTATGTTGGTGTTTTTGGTTGAGGTCCCGGGGGCCTCGGGGTGATTCCGGGTGGCTAAACGGATCATTTTTGGACTTGAGGAATTGCTGGTTTTTCTAGTTGTGGTGTTGCAGAAAGTCCCTTCTTCGCGTTCGCGTGTGTCTGTCGCGAATGCGTAGGGCAAAGTGGGGAGGCCTGGAAAGTGTTCATCGCGTTCGCGTTGAGGCCACGTGTTCGCGTAAGTTGAGTTCCTGGTGTTTCGCGTTCGCATTTGGGAGCATCGCGTTCGCGTAGAGGTAAGTAGAGGGCCAGCCTATGTGTGCTTCTTGTTCGCATTTATGCGGTCGCGTTCGCGTAGGTTTGGGGCCCAAGCCTTCGCGTTCGCGGGGGATCAGACGCGTTCACGAAGGGAAATTTTGGTCAGAGGAAAAGTTATGCATCGTGAACGCGAGTGTGGTCTCGCGTTCACATAGAAGGAACTGGGCGTCAGAAGGATTAGTAATTGATATTTCATCCGCGAGCCTATATTATTTTCCTCCATTGTTGAGCGATTTCGGAGCTTGGGAGAGCTAATTGAAGAGGGATTCAAGGATGGTTGATTGGAGGTAAGTTCCTTAGCCTAAATACACGAGATTATGTTAGATTTAACGTGGAAATTGGTTGAAATTCACCAAAAAGGGGGTAAAGTTAGGGCTTCAGTTTTTGATATTTCAAATTGGAATTTGATAGGTCATTTGAGCTCGGATTTGGGAGTTCTTGGTATGTATGAACTCGTGGCGAGACGATGAATCCGGTAATGTAAGTTTTGTAATTTTTCGAGAAGTGGGCCCGGAGCTCGGGTTTTGCTAGTTTCGAGATTTCTGCTATTTCTCGATTGTTTTCGATTGTGTATTTCCCCTTAGCATATTGTGATGCATTCGCTCTGATTTTGGCTAGATTCGACAGGCGTGGAGGCCGGTTTGAGGGGCAAAGGCGTCGCGGGCTAGAGATTTCGCCGGTTCAAGGTGAGTAATACTTGTAAATGATATCCTGAGGGTCCCCGGATTTGCACATCGTAGTGCTGTATTGAGGTGACTTACACGTCGGATATGAGCATTGGGTAGAGCACCATTGGGGATTGTGACTTGGTCCGTCCTGGTTGTTGATTTTTACTGTGTAGTGGACTGAAACTACTTGTTATCATCATAGTTTGGACTGATTGCTATGTTTGGGCTTCGTACCAACTATGTGAATCCTTCGGGGATTGAGATTTCTGTTTTAGCATATCTTGCATATCATTTGGCTTCAGTCCAAGGTTTTAAATACTGTTTTGCAACCTCAGCCATATTTCTAAGTTTTGAAAACTCAAATGATATTTTAAATACTATTTCGGGCTGAGAATTACTGTTTTATAAATGCCTAAGGCGTTTATGATATTTTCTGGACTGTGCATGGATCGGGTTGCGCGCTGCAGTAGTGACTTGAAACAGTTGTAACAATGGCACTGTATGATGTGACTTGAAACAGTGGTAACAATGACACTGTATGATGTGACTTGAAACAGTGGTAACAATGACACTGTATGATGTGACTTGAAACAGTGGTACAATGGCACTGTATGATATAAATTGGTCAGGTAACATTGGCTGACCTATCAGGTAACGTTGACTGACCAGTATATTGCGCTTGGGTTGTAGGAGCCCCTCCGTAGTCTGTATACACCCCCAGTAAGCGCCGTCGACGATAAATCATATGCATGGTTGGCTCGGGCTGCACGCCGCAACGGTCATGTGCATTGTATTGCATTCACGCATTGGTTCCTATTTGTACTACGTGGCATGACATTCAACACTCTCATATAATTGGCATCCATACTATATCTTGCACTGTGTACCAGATACCCCGGTGTTATTTGTGAATAGAGTGATGTGCCCGAGGGGCTGATTTGTGTGCGGACTTGCTCTACTTGACATCGCATTCACATGCTTAACTGTTAAAAAGAAAAGCAAAGATATTTTCAAAAAGGTTTTTAACTAAGCTAGATAATTCTAAAGAGTGTTCCTGGTTTTACTGTTTTTCTCACAAGGTTGTACTGTCCTATATAGCATGATGTAGTGTTCTTACGTGATTTCTTACCGCTCAGTTATTATTTACTCTTATTACCACTGAGTTGGAAGTACTCACTTTACTCCCTGCATGTCGCGTGCAGTTGCAGGTACTATTCACCCGGTAGCGAGTTATTAGCGGACCGAAGGCCTTACTATGGTAGTTGAGCAAAGTGACCGCCAGCGTTCACAGCACCGCACTTCATCTTTGAATTCCGGTTTTTATCTTGTATGTATAAATTATTGGCCCTATAGTAGTGTTCCTGCTCCTTAGATGCTCGTGACTTGTGACACCCCGGTCGGGTTGTGCTGAGTAATAAATATCAGTTATTGATGCTAATAAGTCGTATTATTTGTTCATTTATAGTTATTAATTGTTAAATAAGGCATTGTTGTTCTGTTGGCTGGCCTTGTCTTCACGAGAGGCGCCATCACGATCGGGTTTGGGAATTGGATCGCGACAATATATATATATATATATATTAATTGGGTACTTTAACTGAATTAATAAATATAGATTTCTTATAATTAACTATAATAAAAAAATAAAAATATAAATATATAAAAAAATAATTACCCATTCAAATTGGGTGGGAGTAGTTTCAAGTTGGAGTTTTTAAATTATTTTAAAATAAAAAAGCAAAAAAAGCCTATAAAAAATGAAAAAAAGAGCAGAAAAACAATCCATTCAAATCCGAGAATTGTTTCAAGTTGGAGTTTTAAAATAATTTTAAAATAAAAATTAGTTTCTTATAATTAACTATAATTAAAAAACAAATTCAGCATCAAGAAAGCATATAAAGCCTTTATGCCACAGTATCGGAAAGTGACCTGGAGAGGCCTTGTACTGGGATCAAAGACAATTCCAAAACATAAGTTTATCTTATGGCTGACACTTATAGGAAGATTAGCTATTGTGGATCGACTACAAAAGTGGGGTGTCAAAGTCCAAACGGATTGTGTTCTGTGTAATACAGGAACTGAGGAGACTTTACAACACCTGTTTTTTCAGTGCAACTACTCTGCTTACATCTGGAATTCAATACTGCAATGGACAGGAGAAAAAAGAAAAGTCAGTAACTGGGAAGAAGAAACAGAAAGGATTAGCAGGACAATAAGAAACAACAAACCAAAGGCACAGATACTACAATTCCTATATGCTGCTACTGTTTACCAATCTATCTATATCTATATATTCTGTCACACCTCTTTTTCTCACACAATCCTATTATGAGGTTGGGTTAGAAGAGTTTTTCCAATTAAAGTGATGTTTTGAAAGGAAATTATTTATTATTTAAAGTCGCCACTTGTAATTGAGTTTTGGTGTTCCAAGTCACCTTTTATTTGAATCCCCTTTCAAAAGGAATGTTTGACTCTTAATTATGGTCTACGAAATAGAAGACTGAGGAAGGAATTCTGTTGACCGAGGGGAAGGTGTAAGGCACCCCTCAAGTCCCGTGGTTCTAGCACGGTCGCTTTATTGGCTCATGTAAGGCTTAAATTAATTCTTGACTATTCTTGTATTTATTGGTTATGTCTTGTCTATTACCGCTTCACTTAATTATTATATTTTTATTAATTGTTTGGACCCATATGCGATATGCACACAAGGTAGTTCTTTGAAGTTAGATGTTAAACCAAGGTACGGAATGTACACATGGTTATAATACAATTATTTTAAATTTAAAGGCATCGAAACGCGGGAATGCGCGCATGATCCTTTTTGTTACTTAAGCATATCAATCCAAGGTTCGGGTATGAACACATGGGCTAATATTTAAAAAATGTCTATAACTTTTCTACCGCATTCAAAGTATTTTCCTAAACTAATTTTAAATTATTGTAAGGTCATGAAGTACGGAATCTATTGTGGAAGAAGTGTAAAATTTGACTACTATTAACAAGTTACTAAATATAACACGACATTCTGTCTAAAATTAAAATTTGTTTCTATTCTAGCTAAAAGAGCCTAACGCACAATATTAAGGAAATAAACTAATACACTAACCTAACAGTTGTGTCAACCACCTAACTTAACTCAAAAATTAACATGATCTTATGCGAAATATTTAAGCAGTTAACATCAAACAAAAGTAGGCTTTTAATGTGATTTTCAATAATATTATTACATCCAATAAACTTCACCGCAAAGAATGCCAAAAAAACTTAAATCCAACAGAATTCTTAGTTCATTAACTTAACAAATTCTGTCTACTCCTACAATTCTTTATAAAAATCTCTACGCCTTCTTTAATAAAATTTTATTTAATGGTAATCTCATAAATCCAACAACGACTCACAATACTTAAAGTAAACACATATAGAGAGGCAAGAAATAAATCTAACACAGTAAAGCACTCAAACATTTAATTAAAGGTGATAATATGTTAAAGTTTCAAAATCATCTGAAACATGTATACAAGCAACGAGAGCAAGGATGAATCTTTAAAAGCTGAAAATTCCATTAAACAATGTCATAGCTACGAACCGGAATCTCGACTAGAAACCTCATCGAAAATAACTTGAATATTCTTCCTTAACTCGAACTCGGAACCGCAAACGAAATAATTTTTCCAAGTGAATTTTTTGTACTCTAAAAGAACAATGCTCTTTTCTCTAGTCGCTGAATCTTTTTTATCGAAGCCGATCCTCCAAATTAATGTAAAGAAAGAGTTTAAAAATTCCTCCCTCCCTTATGATTTTTTCCTTGAGTTATATATAAAGTGTATGTGTTAATGGGAAAGGAGAAAGGGGAGGTTGGGGATCGTAGGCGTGTGTGTGATCGTGTGTGTTTGTGTGCAATATGAGTGAGACGTGGGGATTGAGGGAGTTAGGGGATTGGGACGTGAGGAGTTATGTATGAGTTGGAAGTTAAATTTATTACAAAGTTTTTAACAAAACACGTGAGTAATTGTTGCTTCTTTCTTCTTTTTTTTTTTAAATTTTCTTTTATTAAATAGAATTCAAATAAGTATTAAGACAAAAAGTATTAATTAACTAACTCTAAACTATAAGAACAAAACTTATACTCTAAATTTTCTTTTATTTAAAAATAAGAATAAAACTTATACTCTAAGAATGTGAATAAATTTTTTAGTTTTTAATTTTCTTAAATAAAACCTATTAAGAGTAAGATAAACATTTAAAATATTAATATTAGACCTAAAATAAATATTTACATTAAAATAGAATAGAATTTGGGTGTGGTCAAAAATTAGGTGTTCACAACATGCCCCTCTTTGCTTGGAAACATGAAGAGTTTTCAGGCAATGAAAATGAACAAGGTGACTAATTTTTGGCCTCACATTATTTAAAAGGGAAAAGGAGAGAAAAGAAAAAGATGTAACTGAGCCTTGGTTTTAGGCAGCCTACATATCCCGGGTTATAAGGAAATCGGGTCACGTGTAGTTTAAGTTAAAGAAGAGTGATAGAGTATTCCAGAAGGAGAGTCGAGTGAAGTTCCGTTGAGGTTCCGATCCGCGGTTCCTACTATGACAAAAAATAAAAAGAAAATTACATATTCTTGAAATCTAAGAGTTATAAAATTCCTATCTAAATGCCATGTGGAGTCTTCTCTTGATTCTTGACTTGCTTCTCCAATTGATTTTAGACTGAAACTTGATGCTCTCGATGCAATAGACTATGAAATATTCTCGCATGCTTGTTTCTTGATCAGATGATGAAAAAATGGATCTTGAGCATATGTCTCTGCATGTATTACGCCAAAGCTGGTTGCAGCTGGTATTGAGATCAAACGTTCTACTTTCTCTGGAAAGAACTGAAATCTTATTTTTTGCACATCAAATCCGTGCTTTACAGAAAAACCTACAAGACAACACAAACAAACAAAACAAATAAAAATTTTCTGCCCTAGTTTGCACTAGGAAATTTTTGTGAGTTATTGAAAACACATGAAACTATCTTTGCTATTGCAGAAAAAAAATGCGTTTTTAAATAATAATAGGGGATAGTGTACCCCGTGTTAACAAGAAGGAAGGCAACCAGGGGATGTGGTACCCTGTGTTGACAATAAAATGAGGCTCGTGGCTCTCTAAAATGCTACTAGGGAATATCGTACCCTATGTAGAAAAATAAAAATGCAACCAGGGGATGTATTACCCTGTGTTTGACATTAAAATGAGGCTCGTGGCTCTCTGAAATGCTACTAGGGGATGTCGTACCCTATGTAAAAAATAAAAATGCAACCAGAGAACGTAGTACCCTGTGTTGTTGATAATAAAATGAGGCTCGTGGCTCTCTGAAATGCTACTAGGGGATGCCGTACCCTATGTAGAAAATAAAAATACAACCAAGGGATGTATTACCCTGTGTTGACAATAAAATGAGGCTCGTGGCTCTCTGAAATGCTACTAGGGGATGTCGTACCCTATGTAGAAAATAAAAATGCAACCAGGGAATATAGTACCCTGTGTTGTTGACAATAAAATGAGGCTCGTGGCACTCTGAAATGCTACTAGGGGATGTCGTACCCTATGTAGAAAAATAAAAATGCAACTAAGGAATGTAGTACCCTGTGTTGGACATTAAAATGAGGCTCGTGGCTCTCTGAAATGCTACTAGGGGATGTCGTACCCTATGTAGAAAATAAAAATGCAACCAGAGAATGTAGTACCCTGTGTTGTTGACAATAAAATGAGGCTCGTGGCACTCTGAAATGCTACTAGGGGATGTCGTACCCTATGTAAAAAAATAAAAATGCAACCAGGGAATGTAGTACCCTGTGTTGGACATAGGGTGTTGATCCCTATAATGAAACTAAAAATAACATGCGTACGTGCATATTGGAAGGAAATCATGGATTTGAGAACTTCACTTGGTGGTGTTCTTCTTTCCACGAACCGTTCACTAAACTATTCCGTTCCTATTCTAAACAAAGAAAGATTCGTTAGTTTTAAAATGGTGGTCAGTTTGTGGCCTTAATTTCTTGGGCGACTTGACCTTGCATCCATTACACTTGTTAGGAAAAACCCGACCCTGTCAATGATTGTACAAATTGCTGGGAGATTCTGACTTTACTCTCTAAAAATCTTCTTTCTCAACATCAACACCTGACTATTTTGTGCCTGTCCTCATCTGTGTTTATGGTGCAAACAACCTTGTTCCCCAAAACAACTTCTTATGAGTAAATTTTGTTGACCCTTGAAACATTGCTAAGTCCTTCAAACCTTTTGCCTGACAAGGAATATCAAAGTTGGCTTTATGGCTTTGCCCATACTGTTTATGCCCAGAAATTTTTGCTTCATATAACAGGGAAACTGTAACCAATTTTGTAACCTTTTCTTTGCTTTGGTTTGACAAAATTAAACTGAAAGGGACTCAAAAATAATAGTATGAAAGAAAACAAGTAGGTGAACTAATAAGCATTAAAACATAATTAAGAAGCGTCCCTTTCAGGGGAAGAATAAGAAAGGACTTATCTGGAGGAATATGCTGACTTCAAAGAACATGAAATGCACTTTGGACTGTATACCCGATCTGTTTAAACCGTCTAATTCTCAAAATCTGTTGTAAACTTTACTTTGAAACTGAGTTCTTTAACCATGCTTGTGCCGGGATATAAGAAGACCTAAAATCGATCAACGATGCCCTTTGTGGATTTTCACCAATTGACCTCTCTCATTTGCCTTTTTCTCAACTCACCTTCGCCTTATAGTGCCCGTGAGGGTTTTCACCGATAAGACTCTCTCATTTGTTTTCTCTATTTGCAATGGTTGAAGTGTCACCCGCAGTATACTGACTTAGCATTCTCAAAAGCTGATCAGAAGGTCTTAAAAAGGAAAGGTAACAAGAACTACTCAACTGAATTACAACTTTTGGAACCATTTGATGGAACAACCATCGAAAATAAAATAAAAACATGCCTCAGTTTCTTTGAAAATTGGGGAAATATGGATTTTTGTTTGGTGTGACTAAACCTCAGAGAGAGGCTGCCTACGTATCCTTTCGGAATCAAGTCGAACGTAGTTCAGGGAAC
>MU703624.1:46399-57952 GCA_026770625.1 Nicotiana glauca
ACAGCCCCATCAAAGTATAGTTTCCAAATTTGACTGTCATCTTGAACTGCTTCTTCAACTAAATTAACCTCTTCATCTGGGAAGTATGTGTTCAAAGATTCATACTCATCATCCACAGGATTTTCTGCCAGATGATCAGCCAAAGCCTGTGCTTTCATGGCAGTGCGAGTGACATAAACAATATCAAACTCTGTGAGCAAGATTTGCCACTTTGCCAATCTGCCAGTTGGTATCGGCTTCTGAAAAATGTACTTTAGGGGATCCATTCGGAATATGAGGTAAGTTGTATAGGCCAAAAGATAATGCCTAAGCTTCTGAGCGACCCAGGTTAAAGCACAACATGTCCTTTCCAAAAGAGTGTATTTGGCCTCATAAGTGGTAAACTTTTTGCTCAAATAATATATTGCTTGTTCCCTTTTGCCCGTGGCATCATGTTGACCCAGAACACAACCAAAAGAACTATCTGTTACTGACAGATATAAAAACAGAGGCCTACCAGGTTCTGGTGGGTCCAAAAAAGGAGGATTTGAAAAATATTCCTTGATCTTATCAAAAGCTTCTTGGCACTCATCTGTCCACTTGATAGCGGCGTTCTTTTTCAACAACTTGAAAATAGGCTCACATGTAGTTGTAAGCTGTGCAATGAACCTGCTGATATAGTTCAATCTCCCGAGAAAACTCATGACTTCTTTTTTATTCTTCGGGGGAGGCAGCTCTCGAATGGTCTTTATCTTGGAGGGATCTAACTCAATGCCTCTTCGACTAACTATAAAACCCAAAAACTTCCCAGAAGGAACTCCAAATGCACATTTGGCTGGATTGAGTTTGAGATTGTACCTTCGTAGCATTTCAAAGAACTTTTTCAAGTCTTGCACATGATCATCTCGTGTTCTAGACTTAATGATCATATCATCAACATACACCTCAATCTTTTTGTGCATCATGTCATGAAATATGATAGTCATGGCCCTCATGTAAGTTGCTCCTGCATTCTTCAAACCAAATGGCATGACCCTATAACAATAGGTTCCCCATGGAGTGGTGAAGGCGGTCTTTTCTGCATCTTCTTCATCCATCAGAATTTGGTGATACCCAACATAACAATCCACAAAAGATTGGATCTCATGTTTAGCACAATTGTCAACTAGGGTATGAATATTGGGTAAGGGAAAGTTGTCTTTTGGACTTGCTTTGTTTAAATCCCTATAGTCAACACAAACTCTGATTTTTCCATCTTTCTTTGGCACTGGCACAACATTTGCTAACCATGTAGTATATCGGACGACCCTGATCACATTTGCACTTAGTTGCTTTGTGACTTCTTCCTTAATCTTATCACTCATATCTGTCTTAAACTTCCTTTGTTTTTGTTGGATTGGTGGAAAATTAGGATATGTGGGAAGTTTATGGACCAATAAATCAGCACTCAAACCCGGCATGTCATCATACGACCAAGTAAATACATCTCTATACTCGAACAAAACTTGAATTATGGCATCTCTTGTCCTTTGTTCAGTATGAATGCTTATTTTTGTTTCTCTGATTTCTTCAGGACTTCCCAGGTTAATTGCCTCAGTTTCATTTAAGTTAGGCTTAGGCTTATTCTCAAATTGATCTAATTCTCTTTTTATTTCCTTAAAGGCCTCATCTTCATCATACTCAACTTCTTGATTCATTATTTCGAGGTAAGACAACTTTTTAAGATCTGGGCATGAATTTTGTGTGTATGTCATGTTTTTAAAGCTAGCATTAATGAAACTGAAAATGATGAGAAATTAACAAAAATTAGGGAAAGGAAAAGACAGATTTCTACTATGAAACTGGAACTTCATTTCATTGAATTGGAAAGGATAGAAGGGTTAACATCAAAGCAAAGCAATTAAACTAAAATATCTGGATTACAACCCTGAAAATAATCCAAATACAGAAAAAGCAACAAAAAAGACTACCAAGACTCCTTCCTGATGGGAAGAAGAGTTGCTTCCCAGTTGTTGAGCGAGGTATCTGGACCAATCAGCTGAACACTTGCACGGCTAGGGCCCTCACCAACTTGAACCATGTTTATTCCATAGAACATCTTCTTGAGACCCTGACAAACTCTATCAATGTCATCTTGAGTAGAAAGATTTTGGACTTCTTCAAATTGTGGCTTGACAAAAGAGTAGGCAATGTGAGGGATTGGTTTTGACAATTTCCAAATATCCTTTTTATGGGCCTTGGCTCTATTTATGTCAACTGATGTTGGTTTAAAACCCAAGCCAAAGGTATCTTTCTTCGAAAAGGGAGCGATGGGGTTCACAATTCCTTGCAGAAATGATCCTAATCCTTTTCCTGGTTCATAGCCGTTCCTCAACATCAGTGAAGCTACCATCATAGATGTGGCTGAAAGATGGGGATGCAGAATTGGTTTTCCTTGTTCTACTTGGTCTACCTCAATCACCTCAAATGTTTGATATGTGAGAGATTCACATCCTTCCTTGGCCTCGATACATGGAATGGACGGGTCATTATAGACGGACGAGTCATCCTCCCCATGAACAACAATTTCTTGCCTGTCATATTCGAATTTGACCATTTGATGTAGGGTGGATGGTATAGCTCTGGCCATATGGATCCACGGCCTTCCCAGAAGAAAATTATAGGAGGTTTTCATATCCAACACTTGAAAGACAATGTTAAAATCTACTGGTCCAATTGTCATGATGAGTTCGATTTCCCCAATAGTATCTCTCTTTGAACCATCAAAAGCTCTGATGCTGACACTACTAGTCCGAATTCTGTTAGTGTCAATGTTCAGTTGTTGTAGAATAGAAAGAGGGTATACATCTACACTTGAGCCTCCGTCAATCATGACCCCTTTTACGTAATGCCCTTCACATTTGACCATAAGATGCAAAGCTTTATTGTGCCCAGCCCCTTCCTTAGGCAAATCATCATCGCTGAAAGAAATTTTGTTCACCTCAAAGAATCTTTCAGCCATTTTTTCTAGCTGATTCACTGTTGTCTTTTCTGAGACATATGCCTCGTTCAAAGTTTTGATCAACACACGGCGATGTTCTTCCGAGTGCAAAAGCAGAGATAACAAAGATATCTGAGCAGGGGTTTTCCTTAGTTGATCAATAATTGAGTAGTCTTGCATTTTCATCTTCTTAAGGAATTCCTCCGCTTCTTTTTCTGAAACGGTTTCTTTCACTGGAAAGTTATTTTCCTTGGCTTGCTTAGCTTTTCTCAACTCCTCTGGCGAGTAGTACCTTCCAGAGCGGGTTAAGCCTCCCATTTCATCTGTTTCTTCCACTATCTCTTTTCCTTTGTATGTCATGACAGTCTTGTTATAGTTCCAGGGAATAGCTTTTGTGTTTGATACTGGAAGTTGTGAAACGGATCGGATCACAACTGGCTCTGTTATATTTCTCAAAGCATTATTAGGAACAATCTTTTGAATGCCCCCAGGGATGTAAAGTTTTGGCCCGCCCAATTGAACCTCAATCTTTTTCATGCTTCCAGGGACATAGAGAACCGTTTTTTCAGAACCTGCCAAGTTTGAACTAGAACTCGCACCTTTCACAATTAGCGGTGCCAATTGCGGCGGACTTACTATCACTTTTGGCTCTGGCCCTATGGTTCCAACAATCATCTCTGTCTTGCCAGATTGCTTATAATCACGATCATCACAAATCATCCCAATAAAATGTGTATTATCATGAGGTGGGAGCGGATTGTTTGTGATATTAGGAGTATCTTCATTGTTTGTCACCACAATTGCCTTTGCTTCAATCAAATTTTCAATGGCTTTCTTTAATGTCCAACAATTTTCGGTACTATGACCTTGGGTGTTAGAATGATACTCACATCTCGCATTGGAGTCGAAACCTTTTGCATTTGGATTCACATAACGTGGCATGATAGGTTCAATCAATTTCAACTGCATCAACTTTCGAAATAGGCTTGTATACGATTCTCCAATTGGGGTGAACTCTTTCTTTGGCTCCTGTTCTCTCACATATTCCTGTCTGGGACGAGGATTATATGGTGCCTGAAAATTTTGCCGGAGTTGACGGGAGCCTTGTGGAATCGGTGCTCGCCATTGTTGGTGATTGGGAGGCCTAGCATAAGCTTGAGAATTAAACACTGTGTATTGTTGTGAGGGAAATGAGTATCGAGGACCCTGAGGCGGATAATAATGTTGAGGAGAATCGGATTGTCCTTGTTGGAATTGCACGTATGAAGGGAGTATTCCTCTTTGAACTTCCCCGAATCCAGATGCCATCATGGACCCTTCCTCCTTCTTTTTTCGATTTCCGAAACTGCCTGACCCGCTTTGAATTGCTTGCGTGGTCGCTTTAAGGGCTGCCTGACTCACCATTTTTCCCGACTTCATGCCATTCTCAACTATTTCCCCAATCTTAATCGCCTCAGCAAAAGGCTTACCAATGGCGGCCAACATATAATGGAGGTAATCAGGATCCTGAGCTTGGAGAAAGTAGTCAATCATTTCTGCCTCTTTCATTGGTGGTTTGACCCTAGCAGCCTGCTCTCTCCACTTGATTGCATATTCTCTGAAGCTTTCCGCTGGTTTCTTCTTTATGTTGACAAGAGAGGAGCGGTCTGGCACTATATCAATATTGTACTGAAATTGTTGGACAAAATCTTGAGCCATGTCGTTCCAAACGTGCCAGTGAGAGATGTCCTGATCGATGAACCACTCTGAAGCAATTCCTGTCAAACTTTCCCCAAAATAAGCCATGAGTAATTCTTCTTTGCCCCCTGCTCCCCTCAATTGGTTGCAGTATCTCTTCAAGTGGGCCACAGGATCACCGTGACCATCATATTTGTCAAACTTAGGGGTCTTGAATCCAGGTGGCAAATGAACATGGGGAAACATGCATAAATCATTGAACGAAACACTCTTGTGTCCTCCCAAACCTTGTATGTTTCTCATGGTTTGTTCCAAACTCTTCATTTTTCTGGTCATTTCCTCTTGTTCCATACTCTTGTTGGGCTTTTCGATCTCGACTGGGAACGTGTTCTGAGGAGTATGCTTGTATGAATCTGGAACCTTGAAAGTCAGTTCTGGAGAGTAATGTTGGGCATCATGATCATTCAATTGTGGATCATTGTTGAGCTTTTGAGCGAGAGCCGGTTGAGGAGCGGTGAAAGTAGGGACAATGGGTACAGTATGTGGATCATTTCTGAAGGGTGCGGCTGGAGGACGTGAAATGGAGGTACTGGGGATAGTGGGGAGGTTAATGCTCGGACTGAATCCAGGTTGGTACAATGGGTTACTTATTATGGAGATTGGCACTTGATTTGCAACTGACACATTATGAAGATTATCCGAAGGCCCCAGGGGTAGTGAGGGCGGTGCCTGTCCATTCACCCAGGCTTGGTACATATCTGCCAATTGTTATTTCAACACTCTTACTTCTTCAACCAGTCCCGAACCTTGTTCGACCAATTGTCCATGGACATCATCATTATCTGACTCATTCTCACTGTTGTTTCCCATTCTACTTTTTCCTTTTGACCTCGTGTTGTAAGGGTGAGTCGCCAGTTTAAACCACAAACCAACCACCTCTGTTTAACTTTATGTCTTTAGAAATGACAAACAACAAACGTGTTAGAGTTAGGCATTTTTCAGATATTAATCACACATTGTATGCCATGCACCTAATACCATTTTCATTTCTAAAATGATTTTGGAAGGCTTCATGCTTCATCCCGGCTTGTTGGTTTATTCTTTCTTGAATTCAGCTCTTTTTTTTTTTTCGAATTAATAACAGTTATGATCGCATCCGATAGGGATTGCCTACGTATCATGACGCCGCATGAATCAGACCATTACGTAGTTCAAGAGAAATAACAACAATTCTAATGATATTTTTTTTGAAATAAATAAAACAAACTAATTTTTTTATATATATATATATAAACTGAGAGAAAATAAAATATATACAAATTGACTCTACTGACTCTAAAGACATAAACATGACTGGAATAAAACAAACTTTGATAATAATAATAAAATAAAATAAAAAGTCTCCAAAATTAAAAATGCGAAAAATAAATGAAACTAAGAACTAATGGACTGCACTAAACATTAATCTTCAATATCCTTCTTGCTTAAACTTATATCATCAATAGTCTGCATCTCTTGGCCTCCACTGTCCCCCTAAAGTCTCGTACAAATTTTGAAACACAGTCGGCAACTGTGGAACGAGGACACGTGCTTGTTGACCAACTTTCTCATTGTTTAGACGACGATGATCATTATGAACATATGCTGCTTTTTCTACCAATTGAAGTACCTGCTCTCTAGCTTGCCCCATACTCATGTGACAATTCTGCAACCACATCTGGGTAGTGTTAAGGGCGTGCCCCATTTGAGCCTCACGTCCCTCATATTCTTCAATGCGACAGTTTAACATACCTCTCTCAATCATCCACTGACGCCGTTCTTCCTCAAAATCTGTGTGCTGATGACCCCTCTTCTGCCTTTTATTTCTTCTAATTGTGCATAAAGCCGACTCTTTGAGTGTATCCAGTGGGCCCTTTCTGTTTAAAACTGCTCTTTCTGCTGCTCAAAATCCATTTGTTGCTGGTGCGCATCTTCTTCAATGATACTCAAGTCTTATTGCAACTTATGTATTTCAGCATTTTTGTTCGCCTCAACTCTTCTGACTAAACCAACCGTATTTGCCAGTTCTTCTTTTAAACGGGCTACCTTATTTTAGCATGCTTTAGATCTTTATCCATGACCCGCAAGGCAGATTGATAATCTTTCTCAATGTTTAAACGAATATNCATTATTTGGAACAATCTTTTGAATGCGCCCTGGGATGTACAATTTTGGACCATCCAAATGAACCCCAATCTTTTTCACGCTTCCAGGGACATAGAGAACCGTTTTTTCAGAACCTGCCAAGTTTGAACTAAAACTCGCACCTTTCACAATCAACGGTGCCAACTGTGTCGGGCTCACTATCACTTTTGGCTCTTGCCTTATAGTTCCAACAACCACCTCTGCTTTGTCAGACTGCTTATAATCACGATCATCATAAATCATCCCAATAAAATGTGTATTATCATGATATGGGAGCGGATTGTTTGTGATATTAGGAGTATCTTTATTGTTTGTCACCACAATTGCCTTTGATTCAATCAAATTTTCGATGGCTTTCTTTAATGTCCAACAATTTTCGGTACTATGACCTTGGGTGTTAGAGTGATACTCACATCTCGCATTGGNACTGCTGGGCTTGTTGTTTGGCTATAATCATCTGAGCATGCTCCAATTCCTGTTTTAGCTTTTCTATAGTTCTTTAATCATTTCTCCTCCTGTTCGACCCCTCAGTCTTTTCCCTAAATGACGAAGGATCATGAAACCAAGTAATATATTCAGGGATCACCTCTCCACGATCTCGGTCCTCTACCATCTCATTGAACTCCGAAACTTTACTTGCAAACCAAATTTTCATAATTTCCCCTTCGTCATGAGGTTTATCTTTACCAAAATCATAACAGAACTTGGTCATATCTCGTGTTAGTGGCGCCTCATGTCGTCGTGCAAGCTGGCGTATTACCCGAAGTGGAGCATAAGGCTGAACACCATCCAATCCTATAAGTACCAAGTAAGAATGGTATGTAGATTCACAAATGACCTCTTTCGAGGAAAACCAATCGTAATTCCATGTGATCTGTTTGGCAGACAAAGTAAGAAGTAGTTCTTTCCAAGCATTAATCCCTTCAGGCAAGTCACATTGGTCAATTCTTTTTTGGTGATCAAAAGTGTGATTGGGCCAGAGCTCACGAAAATTAGAGATCGTAGGATGACGATAAAAATGCTCCAAGAACCATATCTGTAGCAAAATGTTACAACCATCAAAGTTTCGTGCGCCCAATTTACATCCAGTTAAAACACGAAAAATGGAAGAAAGAATCATAGGGACCAAGGTATAATCATCCCCTTTTGAGGTCAGCGCCTCAACTACACCTGCCAACCGGATGTCAATGCGTCCTTCCCTTTCCGGAAAAACTACAAGCCCCAAAAAAGCAATCATAAATGCAAACCTTCTGTGTACCTTCCATGTTTCCTTGTCTTCCTTTGATTTCAGTTTTCCCACATTCCTTTCGAAATTGCATTCGAGGCCATACAAATGAAACAGAAATCCAACTTAACCCAATTGCCTCCTAAACCTTCATAATATCCATAGTTTATGTTCAAGAGCTGCCTCTGGCGGCAAAGATTACGCCCCCACCCCTGGAAATGGGCGATTTCCTCTAAGGTTGGAGTCATCTCACAGTCAGTAAAATGGAACACATTATTTTCAGGATCCCAATGCGGAATCAAAGCTTCGATCACATCCCTTCTAGGCTTGATCGTCATCATGTGAACCAAATGTACCAAATACTTCTTTATCTGGTTTCGCTCATATTCCTTGAAATCTCTCCACCAGTCCCATAATAATTGTGGTATTTGATCAACAATAAGAAAATCCGGTATCCCTTCTGACTTGGGTCTCTTTTCAGACTTACCTCTTTCCCCACTCATAGTGCACCTGTTTATTTAGACACGGGGTTAGGTTTTAATTAAATATATTATTGACACAAAAATTCCGATTTATCGGGTTTGACTTTATAAAAAATAAAAAAAATAAAAACAAAAACCAACTATGGGACTAAAAATTAAATTAAATTAGTCATAAAATAAAAATAAAGGCCCAAATAACTTCTTCCTTTTTTTTTTGTAAAAACAAGTAAGAAAAATTTTAAAAATAATAATTAAATAAATAAATAAACTGGCCTCTCATTTCGCATTTTCTATGCAGGTTTCAAGCTATTTCGACAAAAGACCGGATGCAGGGGCAAACTGGTTAAAAACTGACAAAGTGACTATATTATAATTATTTAAAAAAATAAAAAATAATAACCAATAGTCCATAGAAACCCTTTTCTTTTTACTCCTTTTTTTTAGATGTTTATTTAAAATGGGCTTGAACCTGATGAAGATTGCCTACGTATCTCACATCCGGTGAGAATCAAACCCACGTAGTTCGGTAAAATAACTATAAAAAAAACTATTTTAAAAATTGTTAGTTTATATACCAAAAATTTTTAAATTTTTTTAAAAAAAAAGTATTTTATGAAAACTTGAAAATTTCCTCTTTCTCTATACTCTGTTTAATTCTATCCTAAAGCCGGTCAACATTTGAGTGGAACCTACCAAATAATGTTACATATAGCACATAAATATGAACATGTTGGTCCGAAAAACTGGTACCTGTCCTAGACGGGCCCGGCCCCTGTGCCGAGCCCCGCTAAGTCCAATGCACATGATGCAAATAAAGCGTAGCCTACTAGGGATATTCATTGCTTGATGCTTGTTCTTATAAGTTTTCAAATCCTAAAGGAGATGGTATCTAGACCTGGCTTATCCGGGTGGACAACCCGAGCCGAGGAGCGTCAAGCATCACCAGTAGTAGAACAGCACTGGCTAGCTAACGACTCTCCCGCCTAAACATGTGTGACTAAATCCTTCACCAGAAGCTGGTAGGCTAACTGGCTTTATCTCAAGACAGAAGTTTTGTGATGCTGGTAGGCAAACACAACATGACTACCTATCAGAAGACTCAGAGGGGTGCGAGAGACGATACAATTTATATCACAATTCAGATAAATAGTAAAGCGGTAAATAAGCAACAAATAGCACATTAGGCTTCAAAACACAATAATACCCAAAACATGATAAAAGCCAAATAAGAATCAATGTATAAAGCTCGAATTCTTATTGTTGTCCCCAGCAGAGTCGCCATCACTGTCACACCTCTTTTTCCCATACAACCCTATTACGAGGTTGGGTTAGAAGAGTTTTTCCAATTAAAGTGACGTTTTGAAAGGGAATTATTTATTATTTAAAGTTGCCACTTGGAAGTGAGTTTTGGTGTTCTAAGTCACCTTTTATTTGAATCCCCTTTCGAAAGGAATGTTTGACTCTTAATTATGGTCTACGAAACAGAAGACTGAGTAAGGAATTCTGTTGACCGAGGGGAAGGTGTAAGGCACCCCTCAAGTCCCGTGGTTCTAGCACGGTCGCTTTATTGGCTCATGTAAGGCTTAAATCAATTCTTGACTATTCTTGTATTTTATTGATTATGTATTGTCTATTACCGCTTCACTTAATTATTATATTTTTATTAATTATTTGGACCCAAATGCGATATGCACACAAGGTATTACTTTGAAGTTAGATGTTAAACCAAGGTACGGAATGTACACATGGTTATAACACAATTATTTTAAATTTAAAGGCATCGAGATGCGGGAATGCGCGCATGATCCTTTTTGTTACTTAACATATCAATCCAAGGTTCGGGTATGAACACATGGGCTAATATTTAAAAAATGTCTACAGCTTTTCTATCGCATTCAAAGTAATTTCCTAAACTAATTTTAAATTATTGTAAGGTCATGAAGTACGGAATCTATTGTGGAAGAAGTGTAAAATTTGACTACTATTAACAAGTTACTAAATATAACACGACATTCTGTCTCAAATTAAAATTTGTTCCTATTCTAGCTAAAAGAACCTAACGCACAATATTAAGGAAATAAACTAATACACTAACCTAACAGTTGTGTCAACCACCTAACTTAACTCAAAAATTAACATGATCTTATGCGAAATATTTAAGCAGTTAACATCAAACAAAAGTAGGCTTTTAATGTGATTTTCAATAATATTATTACATCCAATAAACTTCACCGCAAAGAATGCCAAAAAAACTTAAATCCAACAGAATTCTTAGTTCATTAACTTAACAAATTCTGTCTACTCCTACAATTCTTTATAAAAATCTCTACGCCTTCTTTAATAAAATTTTATTTAATGGTAATCTCATAAATCCAACAACGACTCACAATACTTAAAGTAAACACATATAGAGAGGCAAGAAATAAATCTAACACAGTAAAGCACTCAAACATTTAATTAAAGGTGATAATATGTTAAAGTTTCAAAATCATCTGAAACATGTATACAAGCAACGAGAGCAAGGATGAATCTTTAAAAGCTGAAAATTCCATTAAACAATGTCATAGCTACGAACCGGAATCTCGACTAGAAACCTCATCGAAAATAACTTGAATATTCTTCCTTAACTCGAACTCGGAACTGCAAACGAAATAATTTTTCCAAGTGAATTTTTTGTACTCTAAAAGAACAATGCTCTTTTCTCTAGTCGCTGAATCTTTTTTATCGAAGCCGATTCTCCAAATTAATGTAAAGAAAGAGTTTAAAAATTCCTCCCTCCCTTATGATTTTTTCCTTGAGTTATATATAAAGTGTATGTGTTAATGGGAAAGGAGAAAGGGGAGGTTGGGGATCGTGGGCGTGTGTGTGATCGTGTGTGTTTGTGTGCAATATGAGTGAAACATGGGGATTGAGGGAGTTAGGGGATTGGGACGTGAGGAGTTGTGTATGAATTGGAAGTTAAATTTATTACAAAGTTTTTAACAAAACACGTGAGTAGTTGTTGCTTCTTTCTTCTTCTTTTTTTT
>MU703625.1:0-16863 GCA_026770625.1 Nicotiana glauca
TGTTCATCATGAAGCTCATATGATCGAGTTGGTACAAAGGGGAGAGTGTAAAAGCCATCTCAGACGGTAATGATGATCAAAGCAAGCGAAAGCAAGGTAGATGAGAAAGTAATGGGTAGGAGAGAAGTGATTGTAGTTAAACAAATGGTGGATGAGCCAGTGGTGATAACAAAACCTGAGCCAGTGAAAGTGATAGCACCGGGAGCAAGTGCAAAGCCCGTGTTAATTGTGAAAGGGGCCCAAGCAGAACCAGTCATTATTAAACCGGTAACTCAACTACCCATTATGGATGCAAAAGCTGTACCATGGAATTACAACAAAGTAACTATCATGTATCGGGGGAGAGAGGTTAGAGATGCAAAAGGACTATGATATCACTATTCTGTATCACTCGGGATTTGGTGGCTGATGCTTAGAGTCGCCGGGTGGAGAGTTTAGGGAGTTTGGCTTATCTACCAGCATCGGAGAGGCCTATGGCGATGGATGTTCAGGCCTTAACCAGTCAGTTTGTGAGATTGGATCTTTCAGAGCCTAGTCATGTTCTAGCTTACATGGTTTCTCGGTCATCCTTATTTGATCGTGTTAGGGAGCGGCAGTATGATGACCCTCATTTGCTTGTCCATAAGGAAAAAGTTCAGCATGGTGATTCCATAGATGTGACCATTGGCGAGGACGGAAATTGAGGATGCAGGGTTGGGTTTGTGTACCCAATATTGACGGGCTTGGGGAGCTGATTCTAGATGAGGCCCACAGTTTACGGTATTCTATCCATCCGGGTACCACAAAGATGTACTAGGATTTGAAGCAGTACTATTGGTGGAGGAAGATAAAGAAATATATAGTTGGGTTTTTATCTCGGTGCCTCAACTGTTAGCAGGTGAAATATCAGCACCAGAGACCGGGTGGGTTACTTCGGCAGATATAGATTCCGGAGTGGAAGTGGGAGCGGATCACCATGGACTTTGTAGTTGGACTTCTGTGGACTTTGAGAAAGTTCGACGCTGTTTAGCTGATTGTCGATCGGCTGACCAAGTCCACTCATTTCATTCCTGTGTACTTCTTATTCTTCGGAGCAGTTGGCGGAGATTTATATCCGGGAGATTGTTCGTCTGCATAGTATTCCAGTTTCCATCATTTCAGATAGAGGCACTCAGTTAACATCATGGTTCTGGAAGGCCGGTCAGCATGAGTTGGGTACTCGGGTAGTATTGAGTACAGCATTTCACCCTCAGACAGATGGGCAGTCCGAGCGCACTATTTAGTCTTGAGGATATGCTCCATGCATATGTGATCGAGTTTGGAGGGTCTTGGGATTAGTTCTTACCGTTGGTTGAATTTCCTTACAACAATAGTTATTTGTCCAGCATTCAGATAGCACCGTATGAGGCTTTATATGGTAGGCGATGTAGATCTCTGGTGGGTCGGTTCGACCCGGGTGAGGCTAGGTTATTGGGCACAGACTTGGTTCAGGATGCTTTGGAGAAGGTTAAGGTGATTCAAGATAGACTTTGTAAAGCCTAGTCCAGACAGAAGAGCTATGCAGACCGGAAGGTTCGTGATGTTTCCTATATGGTTGGAGAGCAGGTTCTGCTTCGGGTTTAGCCTATGAAGGGCATTATGAGATTTGGGAAGAAAGGGAAGCTGAGTCTGAGGTTTATTGTCCCTTTTGAGATATTGAGGCGTATTGGGAATGTTGTTTATGAGTTTGCCTTACCTCCCAACCTGGAAGGATTCCATCCGGTATTTCAAGTTTCGATGCTCCGGAGGTATCATGGTGATCCGTCGCACATGTTAGATTTCAGTTTAGTCCTGCTGGACAAGGATCTATCCTATGTTGAGGAGCCAGTGGCAATATTGGATAGGCAGGTTAAAAAGCTAAGGTCAAAGAACATTGCATTAGTGAAAGTTTAGTGACGGGGTCAGCCAGTCGAGGAGACAACCTTGGAGACCGAGCAGGATACGCACAGTTGTTATCCTCATCTTTTCACTACTTCAGGTATGTCTCTATGCTCGTTCGAGCATGAACGAATGTTTAAGTTCAGGAGGATGTGATGACCCGGCCGGTCGTCTTAAGAATTAACGCTCTGATCCCCTATTAACTGCTTCCCCAAAGTTTATTTCTACTATTTTGATTTGCCGGGATGTTTGGTTTTGACTTTCGGAGAGTTTTGCGACACTTAGTCCCTAAGTGAGAGCTTAAGTGTTGGAAAGTTGACAGTAGTCCAAACAGTATGAAGACGGCCTCAGAATGGAAATCATATAGTTCCATTAGCTCTGTTCAGTGATTTCGGGGTTAGGAACGTGTTCGGATTGTGTTTTGGAGGTCCATAACTAATTTAGGCTTGAAATGCCAAAAGTTGAATTTTTGAAGTTTCCGGTTCGATAGCAAGATTTTGATCCGAGGATCAGAATGGAATTCTGAGAGTTGCAGTAGTTCTGTTGTGTCATTTGGGAGGTGTGTGCAAAATTTTATGTCATTTGGACGAGGTTTGATAGACTTTTTGATCGAAAGCGTGTTATTAGAGTTTTTGGAATTTCTAAGCTTGAATCCGATGAAAAGTAAGTGTTTTGATGTTATTTTGAGCATTTCAAAGATTGGAACAAGTTGGAACGATGTTTTAGGATTGGTTGGCAGGATTGGTTGAAATCCTGGGGGGCCTCGGTTGTGTTTCGGGTGCTCAAACGGGCACTTTTAGCCTTAAACACATTTCTATCGCGTGAGTAAGTTCGCGATCGCATAGTGTTAAGTTGAGGCCGGCAGAAATTTTACTTCGCGATCGCACAAGACCTATCGCGATCGCATAGAGCACCCTAGGCCTATGGGAGATGAAATATTTACTCTATGCGGTCGTATGAAGCCAACCGCGATCGGGTAGCTTTGAGGAGAGAAGGTCCGCGATCGCAGACCTTTCATTGCATTCGCGTTGAAGGATTTTTGGGCACGTGGTAGAATGCACTTTGTGATTGCGACAATATGTCTATCATCGCATAGAACAATGGCTGGGCAGATTCATTAAAACTCCAATTCGACAGTTTAAGCCTATTTTCACATTTTTCAAATTTGAGAGCTCGGGAAAGGCGATTTTTGAAGACTTTTGCACCTGCGTAAATTGGGTAAGTGATCTCTAACAAACTTAGATCAGTTTCCATGATTCCTAACTTAAATCTAGTCTTTAAAATTTTGAATTTTGGTAAAAATTTTGGGAAAAATTGGATAAACTTCATACGCCGAATTATTATGTTTTGATTGGGTTTTTGACATCCGATTTGAGAGATTCTTATATAATTAGACTCGTAAGTGAATGAGTGTCCGAAGTATAAATATTTTACCCAAATTTGAGATGTGCGCCCGAGGGGCATTTTGGTCATTTTATGTACTTTCGCTTATTAGCTTAGAATTTATTTGTAGAATCAGGTACTTTAAGTGTTATTTACATTATAAAATTGAATTGAATAGATTTGGGTCATTTGGAGTCGAGTACTCGTGGCAAGAACGTGGTCTCGGGTTGATTTTTGAGCCGGTTCGAGGTAAGTGGCTTTCCTAACCTTGTATGGGGACTTCCCCTTAGGATTTTGTATTTCTGATATTTGAAATGCCTCGTACGTGAGGCGACGAGCGCGTACTTGTCCTAAATGCTGAAAATCCATTTTCATTAAGTAATTAAAACTGTGTTTCCTTTCCTTTTTGTCATTACCACTTGAAATTTAAGCTTGTTGTTAGCTGAGGAAAGCATGTCTAACTGACTTAATTGCATATTTGCTCTGATTGTCTTATTCAAATTATATGCAGCGTGCTAGGTTAGAAATACCTATTTCGCCTTGATATGAAGTTTGCAATTTATGACTATTCTTCGTATTGCGCTGTTTGTTTATTTAGGACTATAGATGTGGGATTCCGGTAGATTCTCCTGCACAATTATATGGAACTACGGGAATGCGACCGGTAGATTCCCCCAGTACTGGGTATTATTTATTTGGGACTATGGATTGGGATTTTGGTAGATCCCCGCGCACTGATAGTTGGACGTGGGGTATTATTTATTTGGGACTACGGATTGGGATTTTGGTAGATCCCCGCGCACTGATAGTTGGACAATGGGACGGGATCCCGGGAGATCTTTTTGATATATATATATATATATATAGATATGATGGACTACGAGACGTTATCCCCAGAGATCCACTAGATAGTTGTTAGTGGGACTGCACGACGGTATCCTGGAAGATGCCCCAGTTGTTATCTCTGTGTTGAGCTGTATTTCTTTCCCGTGATTTATTTTGTCTATGTTCTAATTGTTGTTATTCGTCCAGTTCTATGTTATTTCTTTCTGTCGCCCTTATTTATACTTTTTTGTTCCACATTGTTAACCCTTATACCTTATTTAATCTCAGTAGGGCCCTGACCTTCCTCGTCACTACCCAACTGAGGTTAGGCTTAGCAGTTCCTGAGTACCGCTGTGGTGTACTCATGACCTTTCTGCGCATGTTTTTTTCATGTGCAGATCCAGGTACTTTCACTGAGTCCTATCATCCTTGAGGCGAGACGCTTCTGTAGAGACTTCGAGGTATATCTGCCGCGTCTGCAGACCGAGGAGTCCCCTTCTATTCATGTTTTTTAGTATTAGACCTTCTATATTTTCTATGCTTTGTTAGACATTCTGGAGTTAGAGCTATGTAGTATCCTTAGCTTGTTATTTGTGGGTTTCCGGGTCTTAGATATATGTCTGCGATTGTATAGAAGAATACCTAGGCAGATTCATTAAAACCCCAATTCGAGGGTTTAAGCCTATTTTCATATTTTTTTGATTTTGAGAGATTAAGAGGGGCGAGTTTTGAAGACTTTTGCACCTGAGTAACTTGGGTAAGTGATCTCTACCCAAATTAGATAAGTTTCCATGATTCAAAACTTAAATCTAGTCTTTAAAATTTTGAGTTTTGGTGAAAAATTTGGGAAAAATTGGATAAACTTCATAGAGTGAATTATTGAGTTTTGATTGGTTTTTTAACAATCGATTTGAGAGATTCTTATATGATTAGACTCGTGAGTAAATGAGTGTCCGGAATATAAAAATTTTACCCGATTCCGAGACGTGCACCCGAGGGGTATGTTGGTCATTTTACCTAATTTCGCTTATTAGCTTAGAATTTAATTGTAGAATCAGGTACTTTAAGTGTTATTTACATTAGAAAATTGAATTGAATAGATTTAGGCCATTTGGAGTCGAGTACTCGTGGCAAGAATGTGGTATCGGGTTGATTTTTGAGTCGGTTCGAGGTAAGTGGCTTTCCTAACCTTGTGTGGGGACTTCCCCTTAGGATTTGGTACTTGTGATATTTGAAATACCTCGTACATGAGGTGGCGAGCGTGTACTTGTGCTAATTGCTGAAAAAATTCGTTTTCATTAAGTAATTAAAATTGTGTTTCCTTTCCTTTCTGTCATTACCACTTGAAATTTAAGCTTGTTGTTAGCTTAGGAAAGCATGTCTAACTGACTTAATTGCATATTTGCTTCGATTGTCATATTTAAATTATGTGCAACATGCTAGGTTAGAAATACCTTTTTTGCGTTGATATGAAGTTTACAATTTATGAATATTCTTCGTGTTGTTGTTGTTTGTTTATTTGTGACTACGGATGTGGGATTCCGGTACATCCCCCTTGTTTGTTTATTTGGGACTATGGATGGGGGATTCCGGTAGATGCCCTTGCATAGTTATATGGAACTACGGGAATGCACCCAGTAGATTCCCCCAGTACTGGGTATTTTTTATTAGTTCAGACTACGGATCGTGACTCCGGTAGATCCTCGCGCACTGATAGTGGACAACCGGACGGGATGCCGGGAGATCTTTTGGATATATATGATGCACTATAGGATGGTATCCCGGAAGATCCACTAGATAGTAGTAATAGGGACAACAGGATGGTATCCTGGAAGATGCCCCAGTTGTTATCTCTGTGTTGAGTTGTATTTCTTTCCCGTGTTTATTTCTTTCTAACGCACTTATTTATACTGTTTTATTCCACACTATTAACCCTTAGACCTTATTTCATCTCAGTAGGGCCCTGACCTTCCTCGTCAGTCGTCACTACCCAACTGAGGTTAGGCTTGGCATTTACTGAGTATTGATGTGGTGCACTCATGCCCTTTCTGCGCATGTTTTTTTTCATTTGCAGATCCAGGTACTTTCACTCAGTCATATCATCCTTGAGGAGAGACGCTTCTGTAGAGACTTCGAGGTATATCTGCCGTGTCCGCAGACCAAGGAGTCCCTTTCTATTCTTGCTTTATAGTATTAGCCCTTCTATATTTTCTGTGCTTTGTTAGACATTCTGGAGTTAGAGCTATGTAGTGTCCTTAGCTTGTTATTCGTGGGTTTCTGGGTCTTGGATATATGTCTGTGATCGCATAGAACAATGCCTGGGCATATTCATTAAAACCCCAATTTGAGGGTTTAAGCCTATTTTCACATTTTTTTAATTTGAGAGATCGGGAGGGGCGATTTTTTAAGACTTTTGCACCTGGGTAACTTGGGTAAGTGATCTCTACCCAACTTAGATCAGTTTCCATGATTCCTAACTTAAATTTGGTCTTTAAAATTTTGAAGTTTGGTGGAAAATTTAGGGAAAATTGGATAAACTTCATAGGCCGAATGATTGAGTTTTGATTGGATTTTTGACATCTGATTTGAGAGATTCTTATATGATTAGACTCGTGAGTGAATGAGTGTCCAGAATATATAATTTTTACCCAATTCCGAGACATGCGCCCGAGTGGCATTTTGATCATTTTACCTACTTCGCGTATTGGCTTAGAATTTAATTGTAGAATCAGGTAATTGAAGTGTTATTTATGTTATAAAATTGAATTTAATAGATTTAGGCCATTTGGAGTCGATTACTCGTGCCAAGAACGTGGTCTTGGGTTGATTTTTGAGCCGGTTCGAGGTAAGTGGCTTTCCTAACCTTGTGTGGGGGACTTCCCCTTAGGTTTTGGTATTTGTGATATTTGAAATGCCTCGTGCGTGAGGTGACGAGCGCGTACTCGTGCTAATTTCTGAAAATCCATTTTCATTAAGTAATTAAAACTGTGTTTCTTTTCCTTTATGTAATTACCAATTGAAATTTAAGCTTGTTGTTAGCTTAGGAAAGCATGTCTAACCGACTTAATTGCATATTTTCTCCGATTGCCTTTTTTAAATTATATGCAGCATGCTAGGTTAGAAATGCCTATTTCGCCTTGATATGAAGGTTACAATTTATGACTATTATTTGTGTTGCCGCTATTTGTTTATTTGTGACTACGGATGAGGGATTCCGGTAGATCCCCCTTGTTTGTTTATTTGGGACTACAGATGTGGGATTTCGGTAGATCCCCCTGCACAGTTATATGGAACTATGGGAATACACCCAGTAGAATCCCCCAGTACTAGGTATTATTTATTTGGGACTACGGATCGGGATTCCGGTAGATCCACGCGCACTGATAGTTGGACTACGGGACAGGATCACGGAAGATATTTTGGATATATATATATATATATATATATATATAAAATTGACTATGGGATGGTATCCCGGGAGATCCACTGGATAGTAGTAATTGGGACTACAGGACGGTATCTTGGATGATGTCCCGGTTGTTATCTTAGTGTTGAGCTGTATTTTTTTCCCATGATTTATTTTGTCTCTGTTCTAGTTGTTGTTATTCTTCCAGTTCTATGTTATTTCTTTCTATCGCACTTATTTATATTGTTTTATTCCGCACTGTTAACCCTTATACCTTATTTAATCTTAATAGGGCCCTGGCGTTCTTCGTCACTACCCAACCGAGGTTAGGCTTGGCACTTACTGAGTACCGTTGTGGTTTACTCATGCCCTTTCCGCGCATGTTTTTTTTTCATGTGCAATTCTAGGTACTTTCACTCAGTCTTGTCATCCTTGAGGTGAGACGCTTCTGTAGAGACTTCGAGGTATATCTATCGCCTCCACAGACCGAGGAGTCCCTTTCTATTCTTGTTTTTTAGTATTAGCCCTTCTGTATTTTCTGTGCTTTGTCAGGCATTCTGGAGTTAGAGCTATGTAGTATTCTTAGTTTGTTTTTTGTGGGTTTCCGTGTCTTGGATATATGTATTGGTTTTGAGAGATTAAATATTGTGAACGCCAAGCGACACTTTTAAAATGTTGTTTATTACTTTATTTCTAATTTAAATTGTTTTACTTTCACAAATTTGGTTTTTATTCTACAATTTAGGCTTACCTAGTCGTAGAGACTTGGTGTCATCACGATGGTTCATGGAGGATGAACCGGAGTCGTGACAATGGTATAGAAAACCCCATCCCTCACTCAAATGATGATCAACAAATTCACCTATCTTCAGAAGATCTCCAACAAATTTACTCTCCCTGGAAGTACTCAGCGATTATAAAACCATAAGGAATGAGAATTCAACACCAACTACTCAAATGGAAAATTCAAGACTTGTGGAAACTAAAGGAAAACTTCCCACTGATCTATCTAGGGTCAGATTATTATATTACAAAATTTAGTAATGAAGATAGCATGCTCAAAGTCCTCCACAATGGCCTCTGGTTCATTTTTGGTCACTCCCTATCTATTTAAAAATGGACGCCTAATTTTATTACCTCAAAGGCTAAAATATCACAAGCTGCTATATGGATAGGCTTACCATAATTGCCAACAGAATTTTATCATGGACTAATACTCTAAAAAGTTGGTAACAAGATTGGAAAGCTACTAAAGATTCATGCATACACTTCTTCTACTCTAAGGGGTCGCTATTCTAGGCTATGTATAAAATTTCCATTAGAGGTCCCCCTTACACCATTCATTTTCATTGGCCAGCATAAATAGGAAATTCACTATGAAAGGGTAAATTTTCTATGCAAAAATTGTGGCAGATTAGGGCATTTAATGGCCTCATGCAACTATACAAAGCAAAGAAGCAAATCCTCCAATCCAGACGAAGACTGTGCCACTAGCCAATCCAAGGCATTGGACACTTCTAATTCCAGCATGCAAACATGATCTCTTTAAATGTCTGGATGCGTATGCAATCACCCTGCCATCCTACATCAACACCGTGTCGAGGCCAACCCTCGAGGCATCATAATAGATCGTGTAAGACCCCGAACCTATAGGCAATATCAAAACTAGGGTCGTAGTCAAAACTGTCTTGAGCTTCTGAAAGCTTGCCTTACACTCTTCCGTCTACTGCAACGGAGCACCCTTCTAGGTCAGTCTGGTCATAGGGGCTGCAATCGATGAAAACCCCTCCACAAAACTACGGTAGTGACCCGCCAAACTGAGAAAACTGCGGATCTCTGTAGCTGAGGATGGTCTGGGCCAACTCTGCACTGCTTCTACCTTCTTCGGATCCACTCTAATACCCTCACTCGATACCATGTGGCCTAAGAATGCCACGGAATCCAACCAAAACTCACATTTTGAGAACTTTGCATATAACTTCTTCTCTCTCAAAGTCTGAAGCACTATCCCCAGGTGTTGCTCATGATCTCCCCGACTCCGAGAATATACCAGAATATCATCAATAAAGACAATGACAAAAGAGTCAAGATATGGCTGGAATACATTGTGCATCAAATACATAAAGGCTACTAGGGCATTAGTCAACCCAAATGACATAACAAGAAACTCGTAGTGACCATATCGAGTCCCGAAAGTAGTCTTCGGGATATTAGGCTCCTGAATCTTTAACTGATGGTAACTTGAGCGCAAGTCAATCTTAGAAAACACTTGTGTGCCCTGAAGATGGTCAAACAGATCATTAATACAAGGCAAAGGATAACGGTTCTTCACTGTAACCTTGTTCAACTAGCGATAATCAATACACATACATATAGAACCATCCCTTTTCTTCATAAACAAGATAGGAGCACCCCAAGGTAATACACTGGGTCGAATAAAACCCTTATCAAGCAATTCCTGTAAATGATCCTTCAACTCAGGAGGAGCCATACGATACGGAGGAATAGAAATGGGCTGAGTTCCCGGCGACAAATTAATGCCAAAATCAATGTCTCTATCAGGCGGCATGTCTAGAAGATTAGCTAGAAACACATCGGAAAATTTCCATACAACTGGAACTGAATCAACTGAAGGGGCATCAATACTGACATCTCTCACATAGGCTAAATACGTGTCACACCCCTTCTCAACCATATGCAGAGCTTTAAGGAAAGAAATAACTCTACTGGGAGTGTGATCTAAAGTGTCCCTCCACTCAACACGCGGTACACCTGGATAGCTAGCGTCATGATTTTGGCATGACAATCAAGAATAGCATAATGGGGAGACAACCAATCCATGCCCAAGATAATATAGAAATCTACCATGATGAGCAATAATAAATCGGCTCTGGTCTCAAAACCACAGAGAGTAACCCAAACACGACTAATAAACGCGGTCTACAATAAGAGAATCTTGCACAGGAGTAGAAACATAAACAGGGGAACTCAAAAGAATCCCGAGATATAGCCAAATGCGGAGCAAAATAAGAAGACACATAAGAGTAAGTGGAGCCTGGATCGAATAGAACTGATACATCTTTGTGACTAACCAGTATAATACTTGTGATGACAGAATCAGAGGGAACAACCTCGGTAGGAGCAGAAAAGGCATAATATCTGGTATGGCCTTCCCCTCTAGCTGGCTGAGCAGGTGGGGTAGCAATTGGTGCTGTGATCATAGCCTGAGAACTCTGCGGAGTGCGCTGGGGCTGAGAAGTATGTGAAGGTACACTCCTCCAAAGTCTAGGGTGATCCCTCACCATATGGCGTATGTCACCACGCTCAAAACAAGCTGTAGGAGGATGTGGTAGTGGGAACTGTGCGGTACGGGTACTCCAAGACCCCTGAACACCTGAATCACTATGTGAAACCTGAGACGCAAACTGAGCTGGCTGACCTACAAAACTTCTACCATGCCGTACCCTTCCTCCAAAATAAGGACCAGTAGGTCTTTCCATTCTACGAGGCCACCTCACTCCCCTATACTCTCTCTCCTGATCTCATCTGCCCTCTCTCTCCTAGACCCACCTGTCCTCTACTCGGTGAGAGGTCCTCACCACCCGCTGAACTGGGGCCACAAGTTGTGTCGCTATGACACCTAGAACCTGACTAATGGGAACTTACTATTCTAAAGTAGGGGCAGTAGGAGTCTGGGTCCCTCCCCCGATCAGTGAAGTAGTTGGTACAACCTGAATCAGCCCTGCCTGAACTAATGTACCCAACATACTCAGGAGCTGTGTTAATATCTCTTGAAGTGCTGGAGTAGTAGTAGTAGTAGGCGTATTCGGTGCCTGGGCTCTGGTTGGAACTGTTGGTGGCTCCTTGGTGGCAACTCGCGCAGGTGCTCTAGCTATATCACGTGCGCGTCCTCGGCCTCAACTTCTGGTGACTCTCGTAGAGGCGCGAGTGCCTGATCATCTTTGGTAGCATATGTCCTCACCATCGGTGAGAGAATAAAAGATAGAAGTTTAGAATTGTGATATCAAAAATCTCGCATGACATGGAATTCAAAGGAATTGGAATTTTCCTAACGGTTATATAGCCTCTCGTAGATAAGTACAGATATCTCCGTACCGATCAGCGAGACTCTAATAAACCGGCTTGTGATTCATGACTCCTATGAACCTAGAGCTCTGATACCAACTTGTCATGACCCCGGTTCGCCCTCTGTGAATCATCGTGACGGCACCTAGTCTCTACAACTAGGTAAGCCTAAATTGCGGAAGAAAAACCAAATTTACGAAAGAAAAACAATTTAAAGAATAAATAAATTAATAAACAACATTTTAAAAGTGCCGCTCGGCATACACGGTATTTAATCTCTCAAAACCAAAATATATATCCAAGATCCGAAAACGCACGAATCACAAGCTAAGGATACTAGATAACTCTAACTCCAGAATGTCTAACAAAGCACTGAAAATACACAAGGGCTAATACTAAAAAGCAAGAATAGAAAGGGACTCCTCGGTCTGCGGATGCGGCAGATATACCTCGAAGTCTCTAGAGAAGCGTCTCCCCGCAAGGATGATAAGACTGAGTGAAAGTACCTGGATCTGCAAATGAAAATAAATATGCGCTGAAAGGGCATGAGTACACCACAACGGTACTCAGTAAGTGCCAAGCCTAACCTTGGTTGGGTAGTGACGAGTGTGAGCACGTGATTTTTGCCCTATATATGAGTTATTCCCATAAAATTCAAACAAAAGATTTTCGTTATTTTTACAATTTTTGTGAATTTTGTTATAATTGTTTGCCGGTTATTTGGTTAAGTGATATAAAATAAAATAAAAAATAATAAATAGCATTTAGGAATTTAATTTCAAATTTTAGTTTAAGTAGGTATTAATTCATTTTAGAACAATTTGAAGAAAATTACAAAAAATAATAGTTTTAGGCCAATTTAATTGATAATTGTTGCATTTTGTGATTTTTAAAAATATTAGAAGTTAATTAGGTTTTGTTTTAGTTTTAAAAATCATAAAAATGCAAAAATACACGATATAAAAAATACAAAATGAAAATAAAGTCAAAATAAAATGGATACAAAAGGCAAAAGAAGTAATAAGAAAAGCCAAAGAAGAAAGAAAATAATTGCGCCAAATTAATAGCCCAAACCAAAATACCCAGGCCCAAGCTTATTTCCCGATCCGGTCCAGCATTGTGGATGTCAAAACGACGTCGCTTGAGAAAGCTTTTAATCTCATCCGTTAAATCTTTCCCATCAAACGGTTAGTATTAGATTAGGCATTTAAATGAAATAAAATGTTACAAAAAACATTAACCCTAAAAAACAAGAACCCAAGACCCTGGTTATATCGTCTCTATCATTGCCCCTGCAGACCACCACCCCGCCGCCCGCCGGAATTCGCCCACGGCGGCGGCGGGTCCCCGTTTCCGACCAAACCAACCACAAAACATTCCCCTTTTCCTACTCTACTCAATTCACCAATCATCTATCCCCGAATCCTGTTTCCTAAACCCTAGCGCCGCCACCACCGCCTACGGCGGCGCCGCCACCCCAAACGCCACCAAACTCACACCTTGGTACCCCGTTACAAATATACCAGCATCGCCTTTGGGATCCTGTTAGAGTTTGTCAAAAGCCATCTCTGCCGCTAATTGGTCAAATTTCATCCAGTCTTGATTTACTGATTTGATTCCAACAAATAGGTATTTTCCCCTCTTTTGCATACTTTGTTTGAATTTCCGCTTCTCTTCCTTCTTCTCAGCTTCTGTATTTCCTTGATTTCTGTATGTTCTATTCATATGGCCTCCTCTGTTTACTCTTTTTTCCGTTCCTCTGTCTTCCTTGTTGAGGTTATTTGTGGTATAGTATAGACTTAGGGTTATTAGAATCGTTTAGGTTATATTGGATTTGAGTGTTAATTAGCCGGATTGTTTTTTTTTTCTCTCTTCTTTCTTAATTTCGTTTAAATTGTTTAGCCTAATCAGTAAAATTGAAAATTTATTTAGGGTTTCAGTTTAGCTTTGTTTGGTTGGCTTGCTTTGATGCTGGCTGGATTTTATCACAAACTAGTAATAATTAAAATTTCATTGTCAATTTGGTTGTCAAAATTACTTTGGTTCTAGTTGATTAGTTGATTGATGAATTGATTCTGTTACTGATGAATTGATTGTGTTAATTGATGAGTTGATTCTATTAAGTCCTAATTAGATTATAATTAGTGAAATTTTAGCCTTAGCTTATTAGTAGTTGAGTTTGGATATAGCTGATAGAAATTAATTAGGGTTTGGAGTTGGGTAAAAATAAGATTGGTAATTTTGAAAGGGAAATGAAGGCACGGTTGGAATTTTAAAATAGGCTGATAGTAATTTCAGGGAACTTAAGGGGTACTTTGGGCATAGAAAAATGGCAGGATCATTAAAAATGGTAATATTAAAAGGAAGTGAGGGTAGAATAGGAATTCCAAAGGAAAAGGAATATGGTAGAAGTAACTAGAACCTTCTAGATTGGGCTTTAATGTAAATTTTAATAAACTTGGTGTAGTAGCTTGTAAGACAAGTCAAAAAATAAGAGGTAAAAATAGAAATAACATAGGGACTAATATGTAAAATGAAAATCTAAAATTCCCTCCCATTTATGCCTATAAATAGGCAGTAATTCGGCTTAATTCACAAGTTTTGAAAACCCTGGAAAATCCCAAAAAAATATTTGTAAGTTCCAGGTCTGAAATTTATATTTTC
Organism: Nicotiana glauca; assembly: GCA_026770625.1. Lineage (NCBI taxonomy): Eukaryota > Viridiplantae > Streptophyta > Magnoliopsida > Solanales > Solanaceae > Nicotiana > Nicotiana glauca. The sequence goes on from MU703625.1 coordinate 14,261, forward strand.
AGATCACAAATCTTCTTCTTCTATATCTAAATTCACTCTAAAAATCCAAAAAACAATGAAAAACCAGTAAAAAAATCCGGAAAGAGATACTGTTTCATTAAGTTTTACAGCTTAAATATCAATTTTAAAAAATCAAATTTGGTCAGAGATGATTTGAAACAAATAGAAACAATTTTAGAGAATTAGTTATTTTGATTTGGTCAGTGATATTGGGCTGTTGAACTTCTGAAGTATTTGAGATTAGTTTGAAATCATTTCTCTGTGGTCGAACTTTAGTTTTGAAGTTTTTTGTCAAATCTTCCTGGATCAACGAACTGAATTTGAGCTGTGTTGATCACTGTTGTTTTGTGGCTGACTTTCTCCTCGTTCTATTGTGATTCAGGTACACACTTCAAGCTAAATTGATGTATTTTCTTCTGTTGACAAGTGAATAAGAAGCTGAAATCAGTTTTTCTACTTCAAATCTGTCATTTCATTATATTTAGATTGTTAGATTGAAATCTTGTGTTATAAGTGTTGTAATTACTTTCAGAATGACTGATTAGATTTTTGTAGTAGTTGGACTGATTAAATTGAACTGTGTAGATTAATAATTTGTTGACTCTTAGTTTGGATTTGGATGTATTTTGCTCGTTTTACTTAGTATTAAGTGGTCAATTATGAATTTTATGTTTGTTGGCTGAAAATCCATAACTATTTTGAACAGATACTGTTAAAAAGCATAAAACCGTGGACATATTTCATAATAGAAGTATTTGAGATTGTTGTTCAGTTTTCCGATTCTCAGTCCAGTAATTGCAAATTAGCTAATAGAGCTTGTTGTTCAGTTTTCCGATTTTAATTCAAATTGTAAAAATTTTGGTTAGTTATTAACAGTTTCAGTTGAATACGGATGCATGAATTGGGTTTCGCACTAATCTGTTGGGCCAAATGTCCTAAGGCCCAAAACCATCATTAATTATGTTATTTTGCTGGGCCAAACATTCTGAGGCCCAAAGTATCGTAAATTCTATTATGCTGAAATTACAATAGGAACAAGGCAATTAAACCATAAGTATAAAATCGGGTTTTGAATTAGGTAGCGGGTTCAAGCTAAAAGGTTTTATCCTTTTGTTCGAATCCGGACATGAATTAGAGACTCGAATTTGTATTTTATGAATTAATTGACCTTTAGAAATAAAATAAAAAAAATAAAAAACTTAGATACTTTAGCTTGACCCTAATAAAATAAAATGAGACGAGCCTCGCCAAATCAAATACATAGTCGCGGGGCCCTCAATAATTACTTACAAAAAATACTTAAAATCGGGATGGACCGTTTAGCGAATTCCACGGTCTTCCCCAAAGTTAACAAACGTACAGTCGCTTTAGGTGCGATTGATAATAATATTACTTTCTTAAATACGGGTGCACATTTATGTGACCCAAATACAAATCTCAACGAAGTTGAAATGTGTTAAAAACCACGGGCGTACTGGTACGGCGTGGTTCGAGATACATTTTCACGACGTTGTAATTCTTGTAAAATAAATATCAAATATAATAAAAGCGGGTTATCAATAAAAGGCACATAAAATAGAACACGTATTAAAATCAGATAAAATCAAATACAATAGTTGAGCGACTGTGCTAGAACCACGGAATCTGGGAATGCCTAACACCTTCTCCCGGGTTAATAGAATTCCTTATCCGGATTTTTGGTTCGCAGACTATTAACAAAGTCATATTTTCCTCGGTTCGGGATTCAACCTGTGACTTGGGACACCATTAATCTCCCAAGTGGCGACTCTGAATAAATAAATAAATCCCGTTTCGACTGTCCTTTAATTGAAAAAACTCCTTTATTACGCCCTTTCACGGGGTGTATTAAAACTTCAGTGGTAAAAAGGAGGTGTGACAGCTCTGGCGACTCTGCTGGGGAAACAGACCCAGAATCTCTGGTTCAGGGTTTAAGAATTCGAGCTCGGAATAATTGTTGTATTTGTTTATACCTGATTTCCTATATGTCCATGATTAATGTGCTAAATGTTTACCGCTTTGATATTATTTGAACTGTATATAAATTGTGCCGAAAACCCTTCTCTTCTCACCTCCGGGGATGTGCTTACTGGTTGAGACTCCCTATTCTGTTAGTGTCAATACCCTAAATAAGAAAGAGGTCGGACAAGTTACTAAGCCGGGTGGCCTTTCGGTGCCTGGTACGTTGCCCCTTCCTCGACTCGAGTTGTCCGCTCGAGTACACAGTCTAGAACATATAACCAGGTCTTGAACTTAGAATAGGGACATTTATTTGCATCACATATGACTTAGGGGACTCAACACAGGGGTTGGGTCCGTCTAGGACAGGTAACCAAATATGAAAAGACCATCATAATTACGTGTTGCATTTATTTGTCTAGGACCATCATGCTGACCGGTTAAAAAAAAAGGGAAAGAAAAAAAAAAGAGAAAAGAGAAAATTTTTGTGAAGTAGAAAGAAAGAGAAAAAGAGAATTAATAATTGTTTGATTCTTAGAAAAACCGATACCCAAATACTGGCGAAACTCTGCCGAAATTTTGTGAAGGGATTTAAAAATAGAAAGATTGTTGATTTTTAGTAATTT
>MU703627.1:0-12668 GCA_026770625.1 Nicotiana glauca
GAGGTACCACCAGCAGATCCAGTTGGAGCACAGGCACCTGGTACACCTACTACAGCTACTATTACTCCAGCGCTCCAGGAGACCCTAGCTCAGTTCATGAGCATGTACACTACTTTAGCTCAGGCAGGGTTGCTTCTCCTCGCTGTAGCCACATCTCAAGCCGGGGGAGGGGCCCAGACTCCCGCAGTCCGCACTCTTGAGCAGAGAGTGCCGATGGAGCAGGACCCAGAGGTTATTCCTGTACTGCCTGCAGCACCAGCACATCCCGGAGATGGGTCAGCTGTCTCTGAGGACGAGCAACGTAGGCTAGAGAGGTTCAAGAAATATGACCCCCCAGTGTTCTGTGGCCTAGCATCAGATGACGCCTTGGGATTCTTGGAGGAGTGTCATCGCATTTTTCGTACTATGGGCCTAGTGGAGGCTAGTGGGGTTTCTTTCACCGCCTTTCAGCTTCGGGGAGCCGCCTATGATTGGTGGTGTACTTATGAGTTGGACAGTCCAGTCAAGTCTGCCTCACTGACTTGGACCCAGTTCTCAGACATGTTTATGAGAGAGTTTGTTCCCCAGAGCCTTAGGGATTCATGGCGCGTGGAGTTTGAGCATTTGCACCAGGGTGCTATGACAGTCTCAGAGTATGTCATCCGTTATATCAGGTTGGCCAGACATGCATTGGCTTTGGTCGCCACAGTTCGTGAGAGAGTTCGGAGGTTTATCGAGGGTCTTATTTCACCCATCCGGTCCAGCATGGCTCGAGAGTTAGAGATGGATATTCCTTACCAGTATGTAGTGAGCATTGCTAGGCGAATTGAGGGTATGCTCACCAGGGAGCAAGGGGAGAGGGAGGCCAAGAGGTCTCGAGAGTCGGGTCACTACTCTGGTGCCCGTACCTCATCAGCTGGTCATTATGGTAGGGGTTATTCTAGTCACCCTGTTCATTCAGCCTTGCCAGCAATCGGTAGCACTCCAGCTCCGCCAGCACCTCAGGAGCCTTATTATGCGCCTCCCGTTTCTAACGTGCCTCCTGCGCGAGTACTTCCAGAGGTCAGTCGAGCAGACCTAGCTCCAGTCAGTCACAGCCACTACGTCCTCCTAGAGCTTGCTTCGAGTATGGCGATACACGTCACGTGGTTAGAGACTGCCCCAGACTTGGTAGGGGTGCATCTTTGCAGACTACTTAGCCACAGCGTGACTCCCAGAGTTCTCAGGCTATGGTTCCAGCTCCCACTGCTACCCCACCTGCCCAGCCAACCAGGGGCGGAGGCCGGGAGATAGAGGTCGCCCTCGTGAGAGGGGTCGGGACAGATATTATTGCATTCCTGCTCGCACCGAGGCGGTTGCCTCTGATTCTATCATCACAAGTATTATTCTGGTTTATCACAGAGAGGCATCGGTTCTATTCAATCCCGGCGCTACTTATTCATATGTATCCTCTTATTTTGCTTCGCATTTGGGTGTGCCTCAGGATTCTTTGAGCGCCCCCATTTATGTTTCTACTCCTGTGGGAGATTCTCTTATTGTGGACCGCATGTACCGGTCGTGTTCAGTTACTATTCGTGGTTTTGAGACTAGGGCTGATCTATTATTACTCGGTATGGTTGACTTTGATATTATTCTGGGCATGGACTGGTTGTCGCCCCATCATGCTATTCTTGATTGTCACGCCAAGACCGTGACGCTGGCTATGCCAGGTATTCCACGTATTGAGTGGAGTGGTACCATAGATCATACTCCCAGCAGGGTTATTTCTTTCCTCAAAGCTCAACGTATGGTTGAGAAGGGGTGTGCTGCTTATTTAGCTTATGTGAGAGATGTCAGTGTTGACACCCTTTCTGTTGATTCAGTCCCAGTGGTACGGGACTTCCCCGATGTGTTTCCAGCTGATCTTCCGGGCATGCCGCCCGATAGAGATATTGATTTTGGCATTGATCTGTTGCCGGGCACTCAGCCCATTTCTATTCCCCCATATCGCATGGCTCCTCCTGAGTTGAAGGAGTTGAAGGATCAGTTACAGGAGTTGTTGGGTAAGGGTTTCATTCGACCCAGTGTTTCGCCATGGGGTGCTCCTGTTTTGTTTGTGAAGAAGAAGGACGGTTCTATGCGTATGTGCATTGATTATCGCCAGTTGAACAAAGTTACAGTGAAGAACCGATATCCTTTACCTCGTATTGATGATCTGTTTGATCAGCTTCAGGGCGCACAGGTGTTTTCCAAGATTGATTTGCGCTCAGGTTACCATCAGTTGAAGATTCGGGAGCCAGATATCCCGAAGACTGCTTTCAGGACTCGGTATGGTCATTACGAGTTCCTTGTTATGTCTTTTGGGCTGACTAATGCCCCGGCAGCTTTTATGCATTTGATGCACAGCGTATTCAGGCCATATCTTGATTCATTCGTGATTGTTTTTATTGATGATATTCTGGTATATTCCCGGAGTCGGGAAGATCATGAGCAGCACCTGAGGGTAGTGCTTCAGACTCTGAGGGAGAAGAGATTGTATGCGAAGTTCTCCAAATGTGAGTTCTGGCTGAGTTCTATGGCGTTCCTAGGCCACGTGGTGTTGAGTGAGGGCATACGAGTGGGTCCGAGGAAGGTAGAGGCCGTGTAGTGTTGGCCGAAACCCTCCTCAGCTACTGAGATCCGTAGTTTCCTTGGCTTGGCGGGTTATTACCGTCGCTTTGTGGAGGGGTTCTCATCGATCGCGGCTCCTATGACTAGATTGACCCAGAAGGGTGCCCCATTTCAGTGGACAGAGGAGTGTGAGGCGAGCTTCCAAAAGCTCAAGACAGCTTTGACTTCAGCCCCAATCTTGATGCTGCCTACCGGTTCGGGGTCCTATACAGTTTATTGTAATGCCTCACGGGTCGGACTTGGAGCGGTGTTGATGTAGGACGGTAGGGTGATTGCCTACGCGTCCAGATAGTTGAAGGTGCATGAGAAGAACTACCCTGTCCACGATCTTGAGTTAGCTGCCATTGTTCACACCTTGAAGATCTGGCATCATTATTTGTACGGGGTGCCTTGTCAGATCTACACTGACCATCAGAGTTTGCAGCACTTGCTTGAGTAGAAGGATTTGAATATGCATCAGAGGAGATGGTTGGAATTGTTAAAGGATTATGATATTATCATTCTTTATCACTCGGGCAAGGCCAATGTGGTTGCCGATGCCTTGAGTCGCCGGGCGGAGAGCTTGGGGAGTTTGGCATATCTACCAACCTCAGAGAGACCCATGGTGATGGATGTTCAGGCTTTAGCCCGACAGTTCGTGAGATTGGACCTTTCAGAGCCCAGCCGGTTCTAGCCTGTGTGGTTTCTCAGTCTTCCCTATTCGATCGCATCAGGGAGTGGCAGTTTGATAACCCTCATTTGCTTGTCCTTCAGGATAGAGTTCGGCGTGGTGATGCCAGAGATGTTACCATCGGGGATGATGGGGTATTGAGGATGCAGGGCTAGATTTGTGTGCCCAATGTCGATGGACTCCGAGAGTTGTTTCTAGCAGAGGCCCATAGTTGCGGTATTCTATCCATCCGGGTGCCACAAAGATGTATCAAACTTGAGACAGCACTATTGGTGGAGGCGGATGAAGAATGATATAGTTGACTATGTGTCTAGATGCCTCAACTGCCAGCAGGTGAAGTATGAGCACTAGGGTCCGGGTGGGTTGCTACAGCAGATTGAGATCCCAGAGTGGAAGTGGGAGCGTATCACCATGGACTTCGTATCTGGACTCCCACGGACCGTGAGGAAGTTTGTTTCTATTTGGGTTATTGTGGACCGGTTGACCAAGTACACTCATTTCATACATGTGTGTACCACTTATTCATCGGAGTGGTTGGTAGAGATTTATATCAGGGAGATCGTTCGATTGCATGGTATTCCAGTTTCTATCATCTCAGACAGAGGTACTCAGTTTACATCACGATTCTGGAGAGCCGTGCAGTAGGAGTTGGGCACCCGGTTGGAGTTGAGCACGGCATTTCACCCCCAGACGGACGGACAGCCCGAGCGCACTATTCAGATTTTGAAGGATATGCTCTGTGCATGCGTGAATGAGTTTGGAGGGTCATGGGATCATTTCTTGTCACTGGCGGAGTTTTCTTATAACAACAATTATCAGTCCAGCATTTAGATGGCGCCGTATGAGGCCTTGTATGGTAGGAGATGTAGATCTCCGGTGGGTTGGTTTGAGCCGGGTGAGGCCAGGCTATTGGGCACAGAGATGGTTCAGGATGCGATGGAGAACGTTAAAGTAATTCAGGACAGACTCCGTGTAGCCCAGTCCATACAGAAGAGTTATGAAGACAAGAAGGTTCATGATGTGGCATATATGGTTGGCGAGCGGGTTCTACTTTGGGTCTCGCCTATGAAGGGCGTCATGATGTTTGGAAAGAAAGGGAAGCTGAGTCGGAGATTTATTGGGCCTTTTGAGATCTTGAGGTGAGTTGGGGAGGTTGCTTATGAGCTTGGCTTACCTCCCAGCCTAGTCAGAGTTCACCTGGTATTTCATGTCTCGATGCTCCGGAGATATCACGGCGATCCATCGCACGTGTTGGATTTAAGTTCAATTCAGTTAGAGGAGGATCTATCCTATGTTGAGGAGCCAGTGGCCATTTTGGATAGGCAGATCAGAAAGTTGAGGTCAAACAACATCGCTTCAGTGAAGGTCTAGTGGCAGCGTCAGTCGGTGGAGGAGGTGACTTTGGAGACCGAGCAGGATATGCGCAGCCAGTACCCTCATCTTTTTGCTACTTCAGGTATGTTCTCTTTGCTCGTTCGAGGATGAACGAATGTTTAAGTGTAGGAGAATGTAACGACCCGACCGGTCATTTTTGAAATTTACGCCCCTATCCCCAATTAAATGCTTTCCCTAAGTTCAGTTCTACTATTTTGGTTTGCCAGGATGTTCGGTATTAGGATTCAGAGTGTTTTGGGACACTTAGTCCCTAAATGAGAGCTTACGAGTTGAAAAATAATCCGTATTCAGAAAAGTGTGAAGACGAAATTGGAATGGAAATCTGATGGTTCCGTTAGCTCCGTTAGGTGATTTCGGGATTGGGAGCGTGTTCGGAATGTTATTTGGAGGTCCGTAGCTCATTTAGGCTTGAAATGCCGAAGTTTGAATTTTTGGAGTTTCCGGTCCGATAGTGAGTTTTTGATCCGGGGGTAAGATTTGGACTCCGGAAGTTGCTGTAGCTTCCTCATGTCATTTCGGATGTGTGTGCAAATTTTCAGGTCATTCAGACGAGATTTGGTTACGTTTTTGATCGAAAGCGTGTTTGGTTGGAATTTGGAGTTCTTAGGCTTGAATCTTTGATTAATTCATGTTCCCGGGTTGTTTTAGGTGGTTTAAGGATTGGAGCAAGTTTGAATGATGTTACGGGATAAGTTTGTAGGTTTGGTTGAGGTCCCGGGGGCCTCGGGTGTGTTTCAGATGCTCAACGGGTCATTTCTTCCTGTTTTTGAACTGCTATTGCTGCTTCTGGTATGCCTTCATCGCGTTTGCGTTATGCCATTCGTGTTTGCAAAGGCTTGTCTTGGCTAGCTGGGAATTTCTTCAACGCGTTCGCGTTAGGACCTTTACGTTCGCGTAGCTCTGTTTTCCCCTCCATTGCATTCGCGTTGCTTATGTCACATTCGCGTAGTTACACTGTTCCACTCTTCGCGTTCGCGTATCATTTCATGCGTTCGCGAAGAGTAACCCCTGGGCCAACATATTTTTCTTCAACGCATTAGCGAATGCTTTGTCGTGTTCGCGCTGAGTAACCAGAGCACCCTCTCTTTATCTTCTTCGCGAACACGATGCTTCTTCCGCGTTCCAATTACCTGGGCAGACAGATTAAATTACCCATTTCGAGGGTTTCACCATTTTTATAATATTTTGACTTCTAGAGCTCGATTTTTGGCAATTCTTGAAGGGATTTTCACCTGGACAACTTGGGTAAGCAATTCTCACTCGATTTAGACCAAATTCCACTAATCTTCCTTTAATTTCACCCTTTAATTTCGTGTTTCTGAATGGGAAGTGTGTAAAACTTCTTAGACCTAATTATGGGGTTTTGAGGGGAAATTTGACCTCCGATTTGGGAGATTTTTATATGGTTAGACTCGTGAGAGTACGAGGGTTTTGAAAACATAAAAAATTATTCGATTCTGAGATGATGGCTGGAGGGGCATTTTGATCATTTTACCTATTTTCGTACCCTAGCTTTAATTTTAATAGTGGAATTAGTTTTTGAAATATTATTTACGATATGTAATTGAATTGACTAGATTTGGGCCATTTGGAGTCAGATACTCGTGGCAAAGGCATCATTCCTTAGTTGATTTTGCACCGCTTCGAGGTAAGTGGCTTGCCTAACATTGTGTGGGGACTTCGTCCCTTAGGATGTGGTAATTGGTAAGTGGATACCTTGTACGTGAGGTGGTGAGCGCGTACTTGAGCTAATTGTTGAAACCCGAATTTTTACTTAAATACTTGAACTGGATTTTCTTTAATATTTGCTTTATCCTACTTGCTATTATAGCCAGTGCTAGTGTAGAAGAGCATGTCTAATTGATCCAAATTGCCTAATTGCTTAAATTTCCTTAAATGTGATTATGTGGAACATGTTAGGCCAATATTATTTGTTGCCTTGTATTATTGTACTTCAATTTCTGAATATTTCTCTGATTTTCATTGCGCATTTACATTGAGATTATGTATGTGGGATTCCGGGAGCTCCCCCCTTGTTTGTTTACTTTGGGACTATGGGTTCGATTCCCGGGAGATCCCCCTGCACTTTTATTTTGGGACTACGGGATGGTATCCCGGTAGATCCCCCTGCACTTTTATTTTGGGACTATGGGACGGTATCCCGGGAAATCTCCCTACACTTCTATTTTGGGACTACGGGACGATATCCCGGGAGATCCCCCTGCACTTTTATTTTGGGACTACGTGACGGTATCCCGGGAGATCCCCTGCACACTGGTGATTGGACTACGGGACGATATCCCTGGAGATCCTTTGATATTGATATGAGAGTTGGACGACGGGACAGTATCCCGAGAGATCCATTGGACAGTTGAGGAAAGGGCTACAGGACGGTATCCTGGGAGACCCTCATTGGAATTCTTGTTGCAATTTAGCTGTGTTTACTCTGCGTTTCTTTCCGGTCATTGTAGTATTATTATCTCATTGAGCTATCTTATTACACTGCTGCGTTCATTAGTTTTCGTCGGATTTCTACACTGTTAATATTTTTGCTGCTATATTATTTTTACCTCAGTAGGGCCCTGACCTTCCTCATCACTATCCAACCGAGGTTAGGCTTCACACTTACTTAGTACGACTGTGGTGTACTCACGCCTCTTCTACGCATGTTTTTCATGTGCAGATCCAGGTACCTCTACGTAGGCGCATTATCAGTAGCTGCAGGGAGCATTTCGGACACTTGAGGTATATCTGTCGCATCCGCAGACCGGAGAGTCTCCCTCTCACTCTACCCTTTAGTTAGTTAGATGCTATTATGTTCTTCCTTGTTATAGACTTTTCGGATGATTAGAGCAGTGTTATTTATTACTCTTTGCCTGTGTTGCCCGTGGGTTTTCGGGTCTTTGGGATAGTTTCAGAATTTAAAGTGTTAAAGTGTATATGTCGGGAGGCAACTGTATACATTACTCACATTATTTAGCCTTTGATTATAAATTTCGTAAATGTTGTTACTTCCGCAATGTGCTAGGCTTACCTAGGCGTGAAGGCTAGGTGCCGTCATGACATGTTCACAATTGGTGAACTAGGGTCGTGATAGTTTCTCAATTGGAGATTCATGGATCACATACTGTATCTCCCCCTGGCCTTTTGCCTTTGAAAGTGTTCTTCCTTCTCAATGAGACTATTCTGCTATGTTGCTAGACTCTCCTAAAATATCGATGGTTGCGTGTTTGATCCTCCAAAAAGAGTATATTTTTTAAGGATCCAACACCGGTGCGGCAGCTATTTTGCAGAGCCCGCGCAACATAGTTATTCTGTACTATTTGAATGGTTGTTTCCTATTATACTTTATCGTATTGTTACTTTAAATACAATGTTTATTTTGATTGTTATTTAAAGTTTATTGTATTGTGTCGTTAAGTCCGCCGCTTCATGGAATGATCGATTTGGTGTGGCAGCGTAATTACCTTCTTTTTTCTCTCATATTGTCCTTCCTACTTATTAATAATCCTATTTTATCTTTTATTCTATCTTTTTATATAATAATTGTATCTCATACCTTACTTTTTTTTATAATATTGCAAGTTTATTCTTCATATTGTGGGTGGATGAATTAATGAAACGATAAAAAATAATATAATTTGTTCAAATACTGTATACATCAAAATGATACAATCAATGCAATACAATACTATACTATAATGTACATAACATCCATCCAAACAAGCATCGGTCTTTCAAAGTTAATGAATAATAGCAAAAGAAAATTTCACGTCCTTACTTGTTTATATATACAGGTCTAGTTTCTCGTATAACCTACCAACATTTAGAAAAGACACAAGAAAAGTCAAATTCCAACCTACTAATATTTAGAACAAACACAACAAAAATAAAAAATCCAATTCCAACCCAAGTGATATGGACCTCAAGTCCTCAACAGAACTTGCATAGTTGTCTTCAGTGCCCTGTTGAATCAAAGCTTGCAGAATGCATGATATGATCCGTGAACTCTGCTCGAGCGAAGCTCGAAGTAAAAATTTTATGGTATTATGGAAGATCAAAATACATGTGAAGTTTTGAACAATCCATGCATTTTTCCTCAAAACGTCGAGGTCGAATAAGTATCCAATCAAAGCATTCCAGTTTTATTGTCAATCAGTTGGCACATAACAGAACAGGAGAAGATTAAAACAAGTTACACATTCATTGGAAAAATTTAAGTTTTATGTAATGATTGTTTAAAGAATTTTTACACTATTAATGCAATTTATTACAACAAATTGTTATTCTATTATCTAGGTCACTAGATCGAGCTTATTATGAAGAGTTATATGTTGTTGTAAATCAGCTTTACATGATGGTATAAACAATTTATACACCCATGCACAAAACTTAAACTCTTATTGAAGATGCCTACTCATGAAAGTATGCTACTATTTATTTCCATAAAAAGAACAAATTAAGGAAAACAAAAAAGAGTCTGACTTAAGACCATATTATAATAGAAGGCAAAGCAGTAAAAATTTAAGAAACAAAAGAGAAACTAAGGAGAAAGATATTCTGTACAATAGTCCTATAATCAAACTAAAAATAGATTAACTAAAGTAAATATTCTTGGCTTTCACAAGCATAAAAATAATAACCTCAACAGATGTTCCATAGTTTTCTTGAATGTCCTGTTGAATCTGCTTGGCGGAATTCCCAACATATTCTGAGCCCATATCCTGTTCTTGAATAGATCAGGCGCAAGCCTCCAATCTTGTCACGACCCAATCTCCATACCCGATCGTGATGGCGCCTCTCGTGAAGACAAGGCCAGCCAACTAACCCAATTCGTTTCTTTAACACTTACTAAACATAAATAGATGGAAAAATGCGACTTAAAGAACATTAATTATCAACATTATAGCCTAACTCAGCCCGACCGGGGTGTCATAAGTCACGAGCATCTAGGAGGGTCTTTATTACAGTTTCAAAGTATATAATACATACAATAAAAATTTAGAAATCAAGAAGAAGAAGAAACTCGGTGCCGCGAATGCCGGCGGTCACTTTGCTTAGCTACGGTAGCAATACCTTCAATCCGCTATTAACCCGCTACCGGGTGAACAATACTTGCAACTGCACGCGAGGTGCAGGGACTAAAGTGAGTACTTCCAACTCAGTGGTAATAAGAGCAAATAATATCTGACCAATAAGAAAATACGTATGAGCACTCCAAAATGCTATAAAAGACTGTACAACCCTTTGAGAAAAACCGTAACACTGTGAAAATCCTTTAGAAAATCTCATGCTCGGTTAAAAATCTCTTTTACAAATATCCTTTTTTCAATAGTCAAGCATATGAATGGTATATCAGATAGTGCAAGTCGGCACATAAGTCAGCCCCTGGGGCACAACACTCCTTAACATATAACACCAGTGCATCTGGTCAACAAGGCAAGTAATAGCATGTATGCCAATGATATGTGAGTGTTAAATGTCATGCCACATAGTACAAATAGGAATGAATGCATGAATGCAATGCAATGCACATGACCGCTGCGGCGCGCAGCCCGATCCATTTGGGTACCCTGCGCTCACTGGGGGTGTGTACAGACTCCTGAGGGGATCCTACAGCCCAAGCGCAATTTCTTGGTCAGTCATTATTAACTGACCGGCCAGCCATTGTTACCTGACCAATTTAGATCACACAGTGCCATTGTTACTATTCCAAGTATATATTACAGTGTCATTGTTACCACTGTTTCAAGTATAACATACAGTGTCATTGTTACCACTGTTTCAAGTCACTTTATAATCAGTCCAGAAAATAATATAGTAAGCCCCTTGGGCATTTACAAAATAGAAGTTTCCAGCCCGAAATACACTTAAAATGTCATTTAAGCTTTCAAAATATAGAAGCATGGCTGAGTTTGCAAAATAGTATTTAAAATCTTGGACTGAAACCAAATGATATACAAGATATGCTAAAACGGTAATATGAATCCCCGAAGGATTCACATAGTTGGCACGAAGCCCAAATATGGCAATCAGCCCAAATCATGATAGCATCAAGTAATTTTCAGTCAATCACGTAGTAAAATCAACAACCGGGACGGACCAAGTCACAATCCCCAATGGTACTCTACCCCACGCTCATACCTGGCGTGCAAGTCACCACAATACAGCACTATGATGTGCAAATCTGGGGTTTCAAACCCTGAGGGTATCATTCAAAAGTATTACTCACCTTGAACCGGTGAAATCTCTAGCTCGTGACGCCTTTGCCCGTCAAGTCGGCCTCCACGCGCATCGAATCTAACCAAAATCAGAGCGAATGCATTACAATATGCTAAGGGAATAATACCCAATCGAAAACAATCAAAAAATATCAAAAATTTCGAAACTAGCAAAACCCGAGCCCCGAGATCACTTCTTAAAAAATTACGAAATTCACATTACCGGACTCCTCATCTCGCCACGAGTCTACCCATATCATGTTCATCAAAATTAGAGTCCATTTGACCCCTCAAATTCCAAGTTTACACTTTCTTAATTTTCAAGCCCTAACCTCCATTTTTACCCATTAATTCCTTAAATTTTCAGTGTTTAATCCTTGTTTTTACACCATAACAACATAATTCGAGGGTATAAATTCATACCTGATGGAATCCACTTCGAATCCTCTCCAAATCGCCCACAATCGCCTCTTCCCGAAGTCTAAAATATTTTCTTAACTTCTAAAATTCACAAACACTGATTCGTTAAAATCCTTCAGCGATTTTCGCTTATGCGGTCCTGCACTGCGGTTCTCACTAATTTCCCTAGGAATCGCTTATGTGATCAGGCATCCGCTTCTACGGTTTCCCTGCTACTGCTTCTGCGGTGATTTTTCCGCTTATGCATAATCTCTTATGCGTCCAAACTTCCGCTTTTGCGGAATTGCCCAGGTCCATCGAGGACCACTTCTGCGACACAAAAAATGCATATGCGGAACCTCTTATGCGGCTCCTATTTTCGCAGATGCGGAAGTACTAGAAGCCTAAAAAACCATACCTGCAACATGCTTCAAAAATTCCCGTTTAATCATCCGAAATCACCCCGAGCCCCCGGGACCTCAACCAAAAACACCAACACATCCAACAACCTTATTCAAACTTCTTCCAATCATCAAAAAGTTAACATCAAAATCATCAAATTTCACCAAATCAAAGCCTAAGTTTCTTAAAAACTTCCGAATTGCACATTCAATCAAAAACCCGACCAAACGATGTCCGAATGACCTGAAAATTTGCAGACATATACAAAATCACCTAACGAAGCTACTGCAACTCTCACAATTCCATTCCGACCCTCGGATCAAATCTCACCTATCCGCCGGAATTCGCCAAAATTCCAACTTCGCCAATTCGAGCCTAATTCTACACCGGACCTCCAAAATCAATTCCGATCACACTCCTAAGTCAAAAATTATCCCCCGAAGCTAAGCAAACCACCGGAATTCACATCCGAGCCCTCTAACCACATAGTCAACTTCCGGTTGACTTTTCTAAAATAAGGTTTCTTCTAAGAGACTAAGTGTCTCATTTCCAACTTAAACCAACTCAATTCTATCCGATTCATTCAAATACTGATATTAAAGCATAGAACAACATAATATGGGGAAAACAGGGTGGTAACTCATGTGACAACGGGCTTGGTCGTCACATCTTCCCCAACTTAAACAAACGCTCATCCTCGAGCGTGCCCAGAGTTGTCCTAGAAGCCAACCAAGAACTGAACAGCCTTACCAGGCATATACCCGGGGTGATCCCACATCACCCTATCTCTTATAGATCCGACAACCAACATGGCTGAAATTTCCCAATCGAGTCTAGCCCATAATTCACAGAACTACTTTTTCACTTCTGAAACCATCAACAAGATCAAACCTCGCACCTATACTTTGAATAGTCCCGAACCGGCTGTAATAACCCATACTTGCAACATCAAT
>MU703627.1:14213-30910 GCA_026770625.1 Nicotiana glauca
CATCCTAATCATCTGAAGATCGATTCTTAAATCACCTGCAGCTGCCCGTGCTGCTTAAGAATTTAATGACTTTCCATTCCGAACTGAACCGAGCCTTACACACACAAATCCCAATCCTCCACAACATAACGCATATACCATACCACATTAGGATAACATGAGAACTTTATCTCTCTTTCGCGCCACAGACATCGATACACTCAACTAGTGAAGAACTTTTATTGATCCCATTTAGAAGAAAATCATTACACACTCCATGCTTTGCATACCCATAAGAAATATACTCATTTTCAAACCACGGTAAAACCCAACAAGAACATCTCTGCCAACTCCATTTGTACAAGCTAAACTGACAGGACTGAATCCTTCTATCTAAATCGAGCTGAGCAAGCCGTCAAAACTCAAGAGCATTGCTGCAAATTGCCTGTAAAAGCATACAAGGAATTAATCATATCTTTACCATACCGATTCGGTATATTATCAAAATGTTCCTTTTATCAAATTTCTCTTTTTATTCATCATCCACTTGATATTTTTCCCTTGCCGTAGCATCACAGTGCCTCAATCAAGCCTACCACACGAGACTCGAACATAAGACCACATTGTCTAAGACCTAGAGGCCACCGAATACTCTCTCAATTCTTCCCAAAAATACCACGTTCCAGAATACTTTACTTGAAGAACTTCTTGCGAGTCAAAATTCGTTACCATTACTTCCCAGTTACTGATACACAGGATCCCATAATTAACATAAAAATACCACAAGCCTCGACATTCCCGATGAAAACACGGTCTCTGACCACATACCTAACCTGGAGATGCCCGATTGTTACATGCCAAATCTTGTACGCAATAACGCCATTCTCGAGAGTCATTCACTCTTATTCAACTGTAAATTATCTGACTTAACGAACATAACTACTCGTGCCTTATTAGCACTCAGACACCGAAGGATATGACCTCATTCCAATACAAACGAACATCTTCTATTTCTATGCACTGAGCTTTCTTAATCAACAACAGCTCAAGACATCCTATTATTTCCTCACATCTACGAAGCACCATATATCCTTTATCAAAATTTTGCTTCACTCGTGCCATCCTCGGCTCATTTTTTGCAACCAGGACTGATTCATTAGCATACCTCAAAACAGAAACAACATAGCACATAACCGTGCGATCAGCTAATCAGCAACAACCTCCCAACCTGGCTCGAAGCCATCTATCAAGACACATTTAATAACCCATAATACTTTTACTCTAACGATGCCACAATATTATAGTGAGATTAAACTCAAATCATCTACTAGTTTATGAAAACACAGATCATCTAGTCTTCCTAAGTCTGAAATCGTATCACCACACGTAATGTACTTCACTTCCAAACTAGGAGACACAAAATATTCTTCACGCGTACATAACTTGGGGCTACACAACATACCACAATAGGAAACGAACCACTTAACAACTCATCTATTATCCCGCAGACTTCTTCGTCACTACCACGTCATATAATAACATCTCACAATACTAACATACTCATCACATGATTACCAAACTGCCATTCCGGCTAATCGCGACAATACCGAACATATAAGTTCAAAAACTTGCCCACACGATCAGCACCTCAGTGCTCCAGCCATAAGCAAGATCCGGCCTCAAGTCCTCCAGACTGGCCCAACATCAAACTCACGGGACCACATTTTGCCCCTCGATCGTGGAATCACAAGTCATCAGGGCACTTATAATACTGAGCGCTTATGTGCGTATACAGACGTGAGGAAGGAATTTCAAGAGTGATATCTCAAGCTGAATCAAGTACGCACGATAAGAATTCGAAGAAAGTTAAGTTTTCCTAAAGGTTCTGCAGCCTCTCGAGGATAAATACAGACGTCTCTGTACTGAACCGTGAGACTCTACTAAACCTGATCATGACTCGTGAGACCTAGTAATCTAGGCTCTGATACAAACTTGTCATGACCCAATCTCCATACCCGGTCGTGATGGCGCCTCTCATGAAGACAAGGCTAGCCAACTAACCCAATTCATTTCTTTAACACTTACTAAACATAAATAGATTAAAAAATGTGACTTAAAGAACATTAATTATCAACATTATAGCCTAACTCAGCCCGACCGAGGTGTCACTAGTCACGAGCATCTAGGAGGGACTTTATTACAATTTCAAAGTCCATAATACATAAAATAAAAATTTGGAAATCAAGAAGAAGAAGAAACTCAATGCCGCGAACGCCGGCGGTCACTTTGCTTAGCTACGGTAGCAATACTTTCAATCCGCTATTAACCCGCTACCGTGTGAACAATACCTACAACTGCACGTGAGGTGCAGGGAGTAAAGTGAGTACTTCCAACTCAGTGGTAATAAGAGTGAATAATATCTGAGCAATAAGAAAACACGTATGAGCACTCCAAAATGCTATAAAAGACAGTACAACCCTTTGAGAAAAACCGTAACACTGTGAAAATCCTATAGAAAATCTCAAGCTCAGTTAAAAATCTCTTTTACAAATATCCTTTTTCCAACAGTCAAGCATATAAATGCTATATCAGATAGTGTAAGTCGGCACATAAGTCAGCCCCTTGGGCACAACACTCCTTAACATATAACACCAATGCATCTGGTTAACAAGGCAAGTAATAGCATGTATGCCAATGATATATGAGTGCTAAATGTCATGCCACGTAGTACAACAGGAATGAATGCATGAATGCAATGCAATGCATATGACCGCTGCGGCGCTCAGCCCGATCCATTTGGTTACCCTGCGCTCACTGGGGGTGTGTACAGACTCCGGAGGGGGTCCTATAGCCCAAGCGCAATTTCTTGGTCAATCATTATTACCTGACCAGCCAGCCATTGTTACCTGACCAATTTATATCACACAGCGCAATTGTTACTGTTCCAAGTATATATTACAGTGTCAGTGTTACCACTGTTTCAAGTATAACATACTGTGTCATTGTTATCACTGTTTCAAGTCACTTTATAATCAGTCCAGAAAATAATATAGTAAGCCCCTTGGGCATTTACAAAATAGAAGTTTCCAGCCCAAAATACATTTAAAATGTCATTTAAGCTTTCAAAACTTAGAAGCATGGCTGAGTTTGCAAAATAGTATTTAAAATCTTGGACTGAAACCAAATGATATACAAGATATGCTAAAACGGTAATATCAATCCCCGAAGGATTCACATAGTTGGCACGAAGACCAAATATGGCAATCAGCCCAAATCGTGATAGCATCAAGTAGTTTTCAGTCAATTACGTAGTAAAATCAACAACCGGGACGGACCAAGTCACAATCCCCAACGGTGCTCTACCCCACGCTCATACCTGGCGTGCAAGTCACCACAATACAGCACTATGATGTGCAAATTTGGGGTTTCAAACCCTCAGGGTATCTTTCAAAAGTATTACTCACCTTGAACCGGTGAAATCTCTAGCTCGCGATGCCTTTTTCCCTCAAGTCGGCCTCCACGCACGTCGAATCTAACCAAAATTAGAGCGAATGCATTACAATATGCTAAGGGAATAATACCCAATCGAAAACACTCAAAAAATATCAAAAATCTCGAAACTAGCAAAACCCGAGCGCCGAGCCCATTTCTCAAAAAATTACGAAATTCACATTACCGGACTCCTCGTCGCGCCACGAGTCTACCCATAGCATGTTCATCAAAATTAGAGTCCATTTGACCCCTCAAATTCCAAGTTTACATTTAGTTTTCAAGCCCTAACCTTCATTTTTACCCTTTAATTCCTTAAATTTTCAGTGTTTAATCCTTGTTTTTAAACCATAACAACATAATTCGAGGCTATAAATTCATACCTGATGGAATCCCCTTCGAATCCTCTCCAAATCTCCCACAATCGCCTCTTCCCGAAGTCTAAAATACTTTCTTAACTTTTGAAATTCGCAAACACTAATTCATTAAAATCCTTCATGATTTTTGCTTATGCGGTCCCGCTCCCGCTTATGCGGGACCGCTTCTGTGGCCGATTGACTGCTTCTGCTGTTCACACTAATTTCCCCAGGAATCGCTTATACGATCAGACATCCGCTTCTGCGGTGATTTTTCCGCTTATGCATAACCGCTTACGCGTCCAAACTTTCGCTTTTGCGGAATTGCCCAGGTCCATCGAGGACCGCTTCTGTGACACAACAGATGCATCTGCGGAATCGCTTATGCGGCTCCTTTTCCGCAGATGCGGAAATACCAGAAGCCATAAAAACTAGACCTGCAACTTGCTTCAAAAATTCCCGTTTAATCATCCGAAATCACCCCGAGGCCCCCCGGGACCTCAACCAAAAACACCAACACATCCAACAACCATATTTGAACTTGTTCCAATCATCAAAACACTATCGTTAACATCAAAATCATCAAATTTCACCAAATTAAAGCCTAAGTTTCTTGAAAACTTTCGAATTGCACATTCAATCAAAAACCCGACCAAACGATGTCCAAATGACCTGAAAATTTGCAGACATATCCAAAATCCCCTAACGTAGCTATTACAACTCTCGCAATTCCATTTCGATCCTCGTATCAAAATCTCACCTATCCACCGGAATTCGCCAAAATTCCAACTTCGCCAATTCAAGCCTAATTCTACACCGGACCTCCAAAATCAATTCCGATCACACTCCTAAGTCACAAATCATCCCCCGAAGCTAACCAAACCACCGGAATTCACATCCGAGCCCTCTAACTACATAGTCAACTTCCGGTTGACTTTTTTAAAATAAGCTTTCTTCTAATAGACTAAGTGTCTCATTTCCAACTTAAACCAACTCAATTCTATCCGATTCATTCAAATACTGATATTGAAGCATAGAACAACATAATATGGGGAAAACAGGGCGGTAACTCACGTGAAAAAGGGCCGGATCGTCACAAATCGTTTTGATTTAATGGAGCTAAAATGCCATTTTGTGTTATGATTAAGAAAAATCAAACTATAGAACACCAAAATTAATATATTGAGTGAATAAAACATACAAAAAACTAGTATCAAAGTTATATTTAATTGAACAAAATTTAGGACTCTTTTATATTGATCTATTAACTGAGATCATGTTAATCTAATCCTTTTCAAACAACACCATTCTTTCTATACAATAGTTTAAGTAGAAATATAATTTGCAAGCAAACTTAAGGAGCATAAATAATTAGAAAAGAACAAACCTAGTGAGAACTTTCAGAACACAACAATCTCATATTTGAAATACGGCAAAGACAAAACAAATTAAAGATCTACCCAAAAAATCTTTCTTTCATCACTGTCGATTAGTTAACTATGTCTCAGAACCTATCAAGTTAAAGTTGCCTATAAAAATCCATGTTCCTTGTATTCTATTTAACAAAATCCAAACAATTACGACAAAGAACGAAAATTGTTAGCTAAAACTGATATGTGTATTACTGTAATGGTGCAAACATAAGTGCAATCAAGTAATTTCCAATTTATTCTAACTTAGCTGCCTCACACCAATGATCAATAACTAATTCTATGAACAACAATAAATTTATTCACTAACTAGTAGATAAAGAACAAATGAACAATCTCACTTTCACTTTTTCAATTTCATCTTTCAATTGATCAAATTGTTTTCACTTTCACTTTTTCAATTGAAGTAGAAGTTAAAACTTAGCAAGGAGGCTCCCAGACTATTATAAGGGCTAGGAGCGTAGGACCATTTAAGAAGACCCATTTGTTAACATCCATCCGATCCGATTGAAGTTAGCTAGGAGGCTCCGTGAACATTGTTTTTTTTTACCTGCAAAAACTCGAATATCACATGCACAAATTCTTTTAAAAATAATATCTGAACAACCTAAAAAATAAAGAAAACTATTACCTAAACTGGATATCTGTAAATATTCGAATTTGCACTATTTTGTGGAGAATTAGCGGTGTTGAAAGCAATATGAAGAAAACAGCTAAAACCCTTCAAAAGCCTCAACGCTAAAACCTTCTCTGTCACGACCCAAAATCCTGTCGTGGTGGCGCCGGACACCTCCGTCAGGCCAGCCAACTCAAATACTAAATTAAATCTCATTTTAACACTTTTGAAATCCAGGATTTTCTTTCCTTATTAAGAAATTTTTAAAGGATATAGTTTCAAATCAAATTTAAATATTGAACAGTTAATACAATACATCAAACCATCCCAGAAACCCAGTGTCACTGTGGACGGAAAGTAAATACATTACACTGGAAGGGACTACCCTAGTTGCGGTCGTCTCGAATGATGCACCTCACCTAGTCCCAGAAACGTCCGTGCTGCTACGCCCAGTAGGCTGATAGAAGTATATCTACCTGTGTAACAAAAATGCACAAAAGTGTAATATGAGTACGTAATAAATGTGTACTCAGTGAGTATGCTGCCTAATCCCGAAGGGGTAGCGACGAGATGGTCAACTTTGACGCTCTCTAATGGTCCAATAATGATTCATCCTTAATATGTATATACTAAAAAGTGGATTTATTTTATTAAATTCTAATCCAGATAGAGGAAACAAGTAAACATGTAATTCCTTCATTGGAAAATTTCCAAAATTTCTCTTTAAATATAATTCAAATATTTTAAGCCACAAAAAGGCAATAATAACTTAAATAAGTTCGGGCAGCAACACGAGCATGCGCAAATCATACTGAGGCGACGGCCCAATCCAATAGAAATAAATATGCACTTGCTGAGGATCGACGGCACGCCTATAGATGCATCTATTAATCTGCCGAAGCGTTCGGCCCGTTCCAAAAGTAAACACGCACAAACAGAAAATCAATCAAGAAGTCAACATGGAGAAATTAACCAAGAAAGGCCAATTCTCTTTAATAATTTGAGAAAACAAAGCTTAAGTCCTTTTAGAAATCCATTTATTAATTTAATGTGAATTAAGCAATTCAAACCATCAATGGGATCACAATTAATCCAAATATAACATGCTTTTGGGTCCTAGACTACCCGGATAATAACATAATAATAGCTACGCATAGACTCTCGTCACCTCGTGCGTACGTAGTCCCCCACAAATAGGAGCTCATAGCCAATTTAATTCACCTATTGGGTAAATTCCCCCTCACAAGATTAGAAACGAGACTCACCTCGCTCCAAAAACTCAAAACTGGCATTCTACATTCTTCCGAGGACTCCAATTGATGCACCACGCTCCAAGACTAGCCAATGGTTATGCAAATCCATTAATATATGCTCAAATATTTATTAAAAACTAATTTATAGCAATTCCTAACCTCGATTGTAAAGTTGACCAAAATGCCCTCGGGCCCACGTGCCGGGAATCCAAAACTTTTTAAAGATAAAGTTTACCCATAACCTTAGGAACTCGAATATATAATTTTCTCTTAATTCCATACTCAAAATCGTAATCAAAATCCAAGATTTCTAATTTCCTAGGGTTTCAACCAAAACCCCAAATTTACACTAATCTCCATGCTTAAATCAATACATTATTGATATATTTAACTCAAAAGTGATGGGGATAACTTACCTTAACCATGACGACAAAAATCTTCTCTTAAAGCTCCCCAAAAATCGCCCAAGCCATGAAGAAATGGGAGAAATGAACTCAACCCACGATTTAAATCAACCTTTCTGCCTCGAGGTCTTTTTGCTTCTGCGGAAACTATACTGCATCAGCGGTTTCGCTTATGCGGTCTAAAGGCCGCTTCTCCAGCTCCTTCACAAGCCCTCCTTTCTTGCTTCTACGATGCTTCGACCGTAGGTACGGTACCGATTCTGCGGATGCTCGACCGCTTCTGCGGTCTTCTCCATTTTGGTCCCAACCGCTTCTGCAGTTAAATTCTCGCCTTTGTGGGGATGCTTCTACGGTCCCAAATCCGCATAAGCAGAAATACCAGAAGCAGCAGCTCCAGCTCTTCCTCAAACTCCAAATCCGATCTATTAGCCACCCGGAATCCACCCGAGGCCCTCGAGTCCCCAACCAAACATACCAACCACTCCCAAAACACATTACGGACTTGCTCGAGGCCTTAAGTCACAATAAAAAATGCTAAAACCATGAATTACACCCCGATTCGAGCAGTATGAACTTTAAACTTTCCAACTTCTATTTCCGATGTTTAAACCTATCAAATCACACCTGATTGACTTCAAATTTTGCACACAAGTCACATTTGACATCGCAGACCTATTCCAACTTCCGGAATTGGATTCCGATCCCGATATCAAAAAATCAACCTCCGATCAAACTTCCCAAAAACCTTCAAATTTCTTTCTTTAGCCAAATGGCTTCAACATGACCTACGGACCTTCGAATTCACTTCCTATCGCTCTCCTAACTCCAGAATCACCATACAGAGCTACTCCCAGTCTCGGAATCCCAAACGGACATCGATAACACTGAAATGCACTCCAAGCCAAACTTAAGGAATTTCTTCCAAAATGCTAACTTCCATAATAGGCGCCAAAAAGCTCCCGGGTTATCCAAAACCCAATACGGGCATATGCCCTAGTCCGAAATCATCATACGAACCTACTGGAACCTTCAGATCCTGATTTCGAGGTCGTTTACTCAAAATTCTGGTCCTAGTTCATTCTTTCAACTTTAGGCTTCTCAAATGAGATTTTTCATTTAAATTTAACTTCGATCTTCCTGAATTTAAATTCCGACCATGCGAACAAGTCACAATACCTGAAATGAAGCTGCGTGGCCTCAGACTGCTGAACGACGCGCTAGGGCTCAGAATGACCGATCGGGTCGTTACATTCTCTCCCACTTAAACATACATTCGTCCTTGAACGTGCTGAGAACTACACTGGAGTAGTCTGAAATCACTTTTTAGCACCTCATGCACCTTCACGTTCTATCACAACTCAGTTGAGCACATTAGCTCGATAAATTCTGAAGATACTCCCTTTTATTCAAGCAATTAAGCCTTAGAGCCCAATTCTAACATCTGGAATTCTATGCCAGGCCTATTTCTAACATACGATCATCGTATCGATCACTATACGTTGTACTCAAACATGACTGCTTAACTCTGTTGAATTCACACATTGCATCACTTTACTCATAGGACCACAATAAGATTTCTGTTGGAATTAATCGAAATTCCACGAATTCGATGCTCCCATTGCACCTCATGACCTACGTAGGTCTTAGTCTAACTATTACAATACCGCCACAACGGATGAGATGCAAAAATTCATAATCAACTACCGAGTCAACCAATCATTAAGTCTATACTTCTGACTAGAAACATTACCATATTCTGAGCCAAATAATGATCTTAGCTCCTTAATAAATGCCACATAATCAAATTGCACTGATCCTAAATCCAATAATCTCGTCTCACCCAGTACAAACTGCTCAGGCAATAAGCCATTCTGAATGCGATCACAAATCTTATATGACGCCACAATATG
This sequence comes from Nicotiana glauca, assembly GCA_026770625.1. Lineage (NCBI taxonomy): Eukaryota > Viridiplantae > Streptophyta > Magnoliopsida > Solanales > Solanaceae > Nicotiana > Nicotiana glauca. The sequence continues at coordinate 23,651 of MU703627.1, forward strand.
CCAATAGGCCACTAATCTGAATACAACACAAACGGGAATTCGAACTATGGAAGTAATTACCTAACCCCCGCACTAGTATGGACATTCCTTAGAAGATAGGAAGCGAAAAACACCAAAAAAATAACACATAGAGGACCAGACTCGACATCACACTGTTGCGGCGCGCAACCCCATCCAAACGACATACCCATGGCGGCGTGGCACCCGATCCACACACAAATCTCATGTAAGCAGATTGCACTTCGAGCTAAATCTGCTCATTACAATAAAAATATCGAATTTCAATCGTAAGCATGCTAAGTGCATAACACCATCCCTGAGGAAACACATAGCGCCATAGGCTACAAAACTCAAGCACAACTGAGGTACTATACAAGATCTGAATCTCAAGAGCCATCCTGCTCACATAACATCATCGCAACGCGAAACCTCAACACATAAGAATTTACTAAGCTGTCTCACAACTCATACGACGCAATACATCATTACCTGGAATAGCTGATGACAAAATAACACCTCGATTGTTCCTCCATAGGGAACGTTCGCTGAAATGAACACCACTAGCCTGATATAAAGCCTTGTTCACAAATAAATCAGTCCACCGATCTCAAGACGATTTCTGATTGCACCAACTTGGCCAATGACCTTTCAAAGTTCCGTAGTAACTCCCTTTTGCCTCATATCACGTAAGAATAACCACCATAACCGGAGCAACCTTCTCAGTTCATAACCCAATATACAAAGTGCCCTCCAGGCATAAATTCTCAAATTAATGATATTACCACAACCCTCATACTTGGTTTAAATCTTTAGCCAAATCAAGTGACTACATGCCACACTTATACAATCTTCCCGTGGGACACGCTCCCACAATCTTCCGAAATAAATAACAGGTCCGAACATCTAAACCATCGGACGCACTAAAGCTGAAAAACAATCATGAATACTTAACTAGTATGCAAAGCCTCTTCCACAACACATCGATCTCAGGTGACGCTGAGGACAATACCAATTTACTCTAATCATTCAACCCTTTCCTTGCTCATCCGAGCCCGTGACATCCTTGTCAACACTAAACTGCAACCTTGATCCTCACTTCGTATTTCCATGCTACTCACTGCACCCAACGTGACAACATACGATAGAACACAATTTTTCATCATAACTCCAAAATCATTAATATCTTAACACTTCATCATATACAAACTTTTCACTTAACTCACTTCAGGAGAATTATAGCAACACACAGGTAAATTCCCGTAACCGTATATGCAAATCTGCAAGTAGTGGTCCAAGCCACCATAACCCTTTTCGGAATCCTCTTCCACTTAACAAGCCATAACAGAAGAGTGCCCCTGATAAATCATCAATCACGGTAGCCGATAGGCCTTACACGTACCTCCACAAATCATACATATAACTTGATCTCGCGGACTAAGCTGATCACTGGCCCCAATATGCCAATTCAACTATGGCTAATCAATTTACCTTCTTCCAATTCTTCCTTGCTTGCCTTAAAAATAAGACTAACTCTATTCAACACATAACATGCTCCATCTACACTCACCCCGAGTGTCCTTGAATCACGAGACTAGGCTGTCTCAATCCCCCACGAACTATTTCATTAACAACCAAATGCTACACCACAAGCCAAACATCCTGGAACATTCTGTGCCTCTTCTCATAAGCTGCTACAAAGCTTGATTCTTAATTGTACCTACAAGCTCGACATCATTAGGCACTACATTTTACCTCTTGAATTTACTAGGACCGCTAATGAGAGCCACCCGCTCTGACTTGTTCCCAAATATAATCAACTCCATGAATCTTCTAGCACATTAATACCCTCTCAACAAAGCACCTGGCAGAACCACTCCCCTCTAAATCCGCTTCTATACAAGGCATAAATTCTGAATTTTTTCCTATCATGACACCAATCCCGGTCGTGATGGCGCCCAACACAATTGCTAGGCAAGCCCATCCAATTAACACTCACAAATCAATCACACCACCTATTTCAAATTTACAGCATTAAATTACCATTTAACAAGTCTATTAACCAATAATCCAGATAGAGACAGTATGAATCACTGACTTAGCCAACATCTCCCAAAGACCTGGGGTCATGAGTCTAGAGCCTCTAAGATAACAAAATAACACATCCTCAGTAATACTGACGTTCTAAAATGTGGAAATAATAAAGGAATAGGGGAGGAGTCGAGTCCTGCGAATGTCAGGCAGCTACCTCGATAACTCCTGAGAAACTCTGAAGCAACAAATAGCTCAACTATGCTTCCGGGACATCTGAATCTGCACACGTGGTGCAGGGAGTAAAGTGAGTACTTCTAACTCAGTGGTAATAAGTGTAAATAATAACTGAGCGGTAAGCAATCACGTAAGAACACTCCATCATGCTATATAGTACAGTACAACCTTTTGAACAAAATAGTAAAATCGTGAAAATCCTTTAGAAACATCTAGCTTAGTTTAATAATCTCTTTTGAAAATATTCTTTTTCCAACATTAAGCATATGAATTCGATATTAGGTAGTGCAAGTCCGTACACAAGTTAGCCACTCAGGCATAACACTCTATTTACAAATAACACCAGGGTATCTGGTACACAGTGCAAGAAATAGCTTGGATGTCAATGATATGAGAGTGCTAAATGTCATGCCACGTAGTACAAATAGGAATCAATGCGTGAATGCAATGCAATGCACATGACCGCTGCGGCATACAGCCCGATCCATTTGGGTACCCGCACTCACTATGGGGGTTCAGATGCCCGAGGGGCTCCTACAGCCCAAGCGCACTATCATCGTAGCATTCGCTGCGACGTGCAACCCGATCCACAATCAGTCCAGTTATATGCATGCAAGCCACACGGGCATAGTCAATTTATCATTTTCAGTTCCAATTATTAGGAATTATAGCTTAAGTGTTTAAGACATTAGAAATTTACTAATCATTTCGAGACAGTGTTTAACTCAGGACTTATATCATGAAAACATGCTAAGCATCATGGAAACAATGATAATAATCCCTAAGGGATCCAAATAATCAGCACGAAACCCAAAACGTGGCAATCAGCCCAAATCATGATAGCATCAAGTAGGTTTCACTCAATCACGCAGTAAAATCAACAACCGGGATGAACCAAGTCATAATCTGCAACGGTGCTCTACCTCACGCTCATACTAGGCGTGCAAGTCACCACAATACAGCACTATGATGTGCAAATCCGAGGTTTCAAACCCTCAGGATATCATTTACAAGTATTACTCACCTTGAACTGGTAAAATCTCTAGCTCACGATGCCTTTGCCCCTCAATTCAGCCTACACGCACGTCAAATCTAACCAAAATCAGAGCAAATGCATTACAATATGCTAAGGGAACAATACCCAATCGAAAACAATCAAAAAATATCTAGAATCTCGAAACTAGCAAAACCCGAGCCCCGGGCGCACTTCTCAAAAAATTACGAAATTCACATTACCGGACTCCTCACCTCGCCACAAGTCCGTACATATAAAATACACAAGAATCGGAGTCCATTTGACCCCTTAAATCATCAATTTAAACCTTCTTAGTTTTCAAACCCTAACCTCCATTTTTACCCTTTAATTACTTGAAATTCTGTGATTAATTCATGTTTTTACACCATAATAACATTATCCGAGTCCAAATATTCATACCTGATGAAATCCCTCTGAATCCTCTTTAAAATCGCCCAAAAACCCGTTTATTCGAAGTCCAAAATGTTTTTCTTCTTTTCCAAGTTCGTGAACACTGTTCACTATAACACAGGTCCGATTTCCGCTTATGCGGTCCCCTGACCGCACCTGCGTTCCCGCTTATGCGGCTAATTGACCGTTTATGCGGTCTGACTTAAATCTATCTGGACCGCTTCTGCAATCTAAAATCCGCTTACGCGGCTCCGCTTACGCGCTTACCAGTCCGCTTTTGCGGAAAATCCTTGGGCCACTCCTAACTGCTTCTACGATCCTCCCATCGCATCTGCGGAACCGTTTATGCAGCTCCTTTTCCACAGATGCGGAAATATCAGCAGATAGAAAAATCTGACCTGCAACACATGCTTCAAACTCCCGTTTAATCATCCGAAATCACCCCGAGGCCCCCGGGACCTCAACCAAAAACACCAACAAATCCAAAAACCTTATTCAAACTTGTTCCAATCTTCAAAACACGTCAAACAATGCTAAAACCATTAAAACACATCGGATTCAAGCCTAGTTTTCATCAAAACTTTCGAAATGCGCATTCAATCAAAAACCCAAACAAACAACCTCCGAATGACCTAAAAATTTGCAGACATATCCAAAATCACCTAACAAAGCTACTGCAACTCTCAGAATTCCATTCCGACCCTCGGATCAAAATCTCACCTATCAACCGAAATTCGCCAAAATTCAAACTTCGCCAATTCAAGCCTAATTCTACACCAAGCCTCCAAAATCAATTCCGATCACACTCCTAATTCACAAATCATCCCCCGAAGCTTACCGAATCACCAGAATTCACATCTGAGCCTTCTAACTATATAGTCAACTTTCGGTTGACTTTTTCAAAACAAGTTTCCTTCTAAGAGGCTAAGTGCCTCATTTCCAACTAAAACCAACTCAATTCTATCCGATTCATTCAAATACTGATATTAAAGCATAGAACAACATAATATGGGGAAAACGAGGTGGTAACTCACATGACAATGGGCCGTCACATCCTCCTCAACTTAAACAAACGCTCGTCCTCGAGCTTGCCCAAAGTTGTACTAGAAGCCAATCAATAGCTGAATGACCTTACCAAGCATATACCCGGGGTGATCCCACGTTACCCTATCTTACATAGATCTGATAATACAACACAACTAAAATTCCACAGTTCATTTAGACCATAGACCGTAGAACCACATAGCATCTTCCGAAATCATACCTAGAATAAACCTAAACTAGCTGTGATAACCCACACCTGCAACCTCAGGTGCATCCATATGATATACTACATAACCCAGACACTCGAAGCGATAATGTCTATTCACAGCATTTGCCCACAACACCCGAATACCGGTGGAAAAACCTCTTATCAACAAAGTTCTTATTCTAGAACTTTCATATACTGCCAACGAATAATGAAACACGCAATAAACTGTATCAATTTCTCAGATCAACCATTCATGAAGTTAATCCCCTTTTTGACTAATACCACAGCATATTTCCGGGCCCAAACCTCAATATAAGCCCTCTAATCATTTGAAATCACCTCTGTTCGCAATTCATTAATTACTCCAAAGATCACCTCGAATTCAACGCACCACTCTGGTGATATGACACCTCATCACAGGACTAACCCACAACTTGCATAATCCACGCACCAATGGTGGGCGGTCTGAACATACTCAAATCATGTCAAATGGCTCAAACAAAAGAGCGGTAACTCAAATTCCTCGGTACCATCACAACCCAAGGCTGGGACCCCATCCCACATCATAGAAATAGAATACCTGAATCTACACCAAAGGGTCTAATCTCCATGTAGCCTCGCTACAATGCGCGATCTTATCCAAACATTGTTACACATGAAGCACCTCAAGTCACCGTGCTCAAAAGTAGACAACCACGTACAGATTGGTGTCTGAAACCAAGCAATCCATCACACCCATGGTGAAGCAAGTAATATACACCCTTAAATCCTAAAAGGGCATAACCGATGCGCCATTCGCCGAGCAACACCGAATACAGACTTTCTTTAGAAATCAGGAAGCAATGCATACAAAATAACATATGGAAAATTATTCTCAACATCACACTGTTGCGGCGTGCAACCCGATCCAGATAACATACCCATGGCAGCGTGCCACCCGATCCATACATATATCTCACCGAAGGCGATGCACATCGAGCCAAATTTGCTCATTACAACAAAATACTGAGTTCATAACAATATCTACATATATCGTTCTAAGTTACAAAACTCAAACACAACTGAGGTCCTCCCCCCTAAACTTCCACTATAAATCTCGATAGCACCGAACTATATGTGCCCATAGTCCGAAAATCATAACGCCTCACAGCACCAAAAAAGCAACTCATAGATCTCCCCTGATCTCTAACAAGCTCAATAACGAGAGATTAAACCTATCCCTCAACAATACATCTCAGGGCCAACCAAGCCATCTCAATCTGAATATGTAGCCAATCAGCTTACCAACAAACTCATTACCAAGAATCCTGAAGCTGCTTCTTCAACTACTATAACTCATACCGGAGCCGTACAATACGGTGCCCGACACCAAATCAATACCAAAATCCACAATCTCGCCCGGCGACATGCCCTGCCACAAGAAATGCACTTGAAAAAGAGTCCCTCAATATCAGAACTGAATCAATGGTAGAAACCTCTATACTGACATCCGTCACAAAGGCCCAATTAACAAAAGCAATCCTTCCCAGCCATCCACTGATCTTTGGAATACCAACCACTCTGCTATATCATAATCCGATGCACCTCACCATGCAACCGATGGCATTTCTGACATAGCCCATAGCACAATAGTCGAGAACAACCAACATTGCGACAACCACTCTACAGCTCAACTTCATATACAAAATCTAAAATACCAACAAGGAAGGACCCACTCGGGCCTCCAATCCCAATAGCCGCTAACGGTACCAATACACACTATCCACAACCATTACATAGCCTGAACACGGGAATTCCTAGTCATTCTTTGAAGATATTCTAAAATTCTCCTGCACCATCAAACACACTCAGATATCAGCAGTCGATCTAGCAAGAAAGTGTTGCAACACTACCAAAGTGCCATCAACTTAATCACATTGCCCTTTTTCTGAAACATATACCCTCGTCAAATCACTATGATTAGCAACACCATTTCCTTATTATATGAGGATCATTCACCCAAATACTCTGAAGATCAATTCTTAAATCACCTGCAACTGCCCATGCCCCTTAAGAATTTAATGACTTTCCATTCCGAATTGAACCGAGCCTTACACACACAAATCCCAATCCTCCACAACATAACGCATACCGTATTAGGATAATATGAGAACTTTTATCTCCCTTCCGCGCAACAGACATCGACGCACTCAACTAGTAAAGAATTTTCATTGATCCCATTTAGAAGAAAAATCATTACACACTCCATGCTTCGCATACCCATAAGAAATATACTCATCTTCAAACCACGGTAAAACCCAACAAGAACATCTCTGCC